>JBBYHH010434868.1:0-11521 GCA_038382905.1 Daphne laureola
GTGTGTGTCTTGCTGCTTGGCGTATGAAGATAGACTGGGCTTATCCGCGTACTCTCCGCTTTGTTTGCGTGGTCCGAGGGTAGTGGCAAGGCTTGGTCATGGTGTTGAGAGTTTTGTTTGATTGGATTCCTCGGTTAGCAGGAATTGTATTCAAAATCGTGGAAGTATGCGGGGCTTTGCTTCTAGTTGAATGTAGTGGGGCGGGGTTGAATGTTGAGATCTCCAAGGGAGTTGAAGAGGCAGTTGGACTCAGCTTGGTGGAGCAGGGAGACTTCTTGCCCCACCTGAAGAAGTGATTGAGTGGCTCTCGAATGTAGTTGGCCGTGGACTATCGTGGTACACTCATTCTAGTTGATTTTGGTCTCTTTTCTGTTTTTTGTTTTTTGCTTTCTCTTTGATAGATTGGATGGTACGCTATGGCTTTTGTGTATTGACATGCTTATTTTCGGGCAACAATTCTCATTCTCTTTGCATAGTCATGATGAGATGACATGTGGTTCAGCTAGAACCTATTTGGTGTGCCCCGATCGAGATTGATGACGTATATTACTTCACCATGACAATTTATGCTACTTTTAAGCCTTATGATGGCTTTGACGAAGGATTGTTGGGTAGTATGATGGAGTGTGTGCCACTTAGCCTAATTTGCTATCTTCTTAATGTCTATGTTTGCATTTTTTATGCTATGTTTTGTTTCTTGTTTTGCCATGTTTTGGCTCTTTTAGGTTCGTTCCGGCTATTTGGATTTTTAGACTCTTTACTAGATTGATTTAGGTTTGTTATTGTTGATCATTAGTACAATTGATCATTTTCCCCTAAAAAAACAAAACCAAATTATTTCCTTTTTGCATCAATTATACATGAGGTATTGATATCCGTGTTGTGCGACGGTTAATCAGTTTAATACATGCTATAATATAAATACTTTTGTAACGGCTCAGTTAAGTGGAGGTAGAAAAGAAATTTGGGAAATTTGAAGATGTGTGTTTTGATTGATGGACAATTTGAGGAAAGTGTTATTTTATAGATGATTGATAGATTTAAAGTTGTTAAATGTATTGGAATTGAGAAAATTGGATAATTTTTTTGAGAAAATTTGTTGCTGAACTGAGGGGTTGGGAGAATAAGTAAATCATGTGGAGGAATATGATGTGATATATAGAAGTAAAAAATAATAATTTCTGAAATTGTAAAAAAAAACATACTCTATATATATATAGGAAAGGAGACGGTAGCCCTGAAGTTTATTTCATCAAAATAGCCCAGCGACACTTACAAATCCTTATGAGGCCTTACAAGAATGGCAAACTCATAAGTAAAAAAAGAAAATTGGGAATGCCTATCTTCTGGCTTTACAGCCTAACAAGAGCAATACAAATATATACAAGGCCTATACAAGAATGCTAAGAAAAAATTCAACAAGCACAACATAATTCCTACCCTGCACAAAATCTCGAACAACTGCATGATCCTGAGAATGCTCTTGCCTGCAAAAAAAATCCTGTGATTTCTTAGCATTCTCAGGATCGTGTGGTTGGCAAAAAAAATCTTGTGATTTCTACAATGTGTATCAATAAGATGAAGGATTCAGTCCTTCGCCTGGGCTCTACAAGCGAAGGCATGCTTGAAAATCACAGAAAAGGAATCCAAGATAGGGGGATCCCAGACCAACTCCCCTTTCAGATAAAAGATGTGAATCCACTTCACCCACAAACTTTCTTTATCAGTAATAAGCCTCCATAGCTTCTTAACATTAAACACAAACTTCCAATCCACAAAACCATAGAGCCCAAGGCCACCTTGACATTTAGAACTGCAGACCCTCTTCCAAGCCACAAGATACTTCCTGGAGGAAAGAGAACCCCCCCAAAGGAAGGTCTTACGTTTCTGATCCAGAGAGTTCAAAGCTTCCTTAGGAAAAGGAAATATAGAAGACCAATAATTTTGAATACTAAAAACCACTGATCGAATAAGCTGCAACCTGCCAGCATAGGTCAAGAACCTGGCAGACCAGTTCTGCATGAGATTAAGTATCTTCTCCTCTAGGGGCAAGCAACGCCGAGATGACAACCTAGAGGAGATAAAAGGGACACTGAGATACTTAAGAGGCAAGACACCCCTTGACATACTCAAAGTCATCAATATCATATCAGCAATAGTAGGATGGCTCCCCACAATGATTGCATTACTCTTCTGCTCACTAATACAGAGCCTTGTAGACCGAGAAAAGGTACCCAGCCCCTGAGCAATATAGGAGGCAGAATGCACATCTGCCTTAGAAAAAACCATAAGATCATCTGCGAAGAGCAAATGAGAGATTTGTAACTCTTGGCACTTAGGATGAGGATGAATAAAGCCTTTACTAAAAAGTTTAGTCATGATTTTTGAGAAACAATCCATGACTATAACAAAAAGCAAGGGGGAGAGGGGGTCTTCCTGCCTAAAGCCCTTAGAGCCCTTTAAGAAACCCTCTACAACACCATTAAGGACCACAAAGTACTAAGGAGAGGTCACATATAGCATCATCGAAGAAATGAACTTGGGGGGAAAAATTCAGGTGAGCCAGAAAAGTCTCCAAGAAATCCCAATCCACTGAATCAAAGGCCTTTCTAATATCAATCTTTAGGAGCATGTTGGGCAGAACATTTTTCCTATCATATCCCCTAACATTTCATTGCATAGGAGGACATTATCTACTATTTGTATACCTTTCACAAAAGCCCCTTGAGAGGGTTGAAGGAGAGAAGGTAGGAGAGGTGCAAGCCTATTCGCCAAAACCTTAGCCCCAATCTTGTAAACCACATAGCAACAAGAGATGAGCCTAAACTCAGATGGAGAAGAAGCATGCCCATGCTTAGGAATCAAATGTATAAGGGTTGCAGAAAACTTCTTAGGAAATGAACCAACAACAAAGCAATGCTGAATAGTAGAACAAAGTTCAAGACCCACCAAATCCCAGGATTTTTGAAGAAAGTTGACACTAAAACCATCTGGCCTAGGGGTTTTATTAAGAGACATAGAAAAAAGAGCAGTCCTGATCTCTAGAGAAGAAATAGGAGCAACAGGAGGAGAATGATCCTCAGGGGATACAAATTGGCCATAAGGAGAAATAACAGGGACAAGACTCAAATCAATGGATGAGTCAGCAGTGAAAAGACTGTAAAAGTGGCTAATAAAAGCATCCTTAATCCCTGAGTGAGAGGTATAATAGGCTATCCTAGAGGATCTTTTAAGCAATTGATAACCATACCAGCCCTCATCCACTTCATTCGAGAATGAAAGTACTTAGTGTTACAATCCCCTAACTTGAGCTAGTCAGAAGCAGACTTCTGCGTGTAGAAGGATTCTTCAAACTTGAGGAGCTCCTGAAGAGCATTCCTCCTATCAACAAGTATAGAGCACAAAGCCTCATCAAATGGATTCCATTTAAGATCAGAGAGGGCATGATCATATGCAATAGAAGCCCTTAACACACGATTGGAGACATCAGAGAAGTGCTCCTGGTTAAAATCCTTAAGGACTCTCTTGAGCCTACGAAGTTTCATATTGAGGACACCATGAGGAGAAAGAGAAGCCTGCACAAGTCCTATCCAAGAGGCCTTAACCAAAGAAGGATAAATGGCATGAGACTGCCACATATTAAGAAATTTGAAACGAGGTCTCCCCCTATTATCAAAGTGAACCAGAGAGACAATCCCAAGAGAGTGATCAGAGATAATAAAATCCTTGAAATCCACAGATGCGCTAGGAAAAAAATCAAACCAGGGTAAGTTACCCATCACTCTATCCAGCTTGCAGTAAATCCTTGCAGAACCATGCTGATTGTTGTACCAGGTAAAATAAGAGCCAAACCATGGAGATCCTTAAGCCCAACAGAGGTGCAAAGCTCAATAAGACCAGATGAAGGACTAGGAGAGGGAGGATTGACAGTCAACTTTTCAGAAGAAAAAAGGGTTTCATTCAAATCCCCTATTTAGACCCAAGAGAGAGGCTCCAAAGTATTAAAGAGACTTCCAAGCCAAGGCTCTAAAAGAGGCTTCATTAGAAGCATATACAACAGTAAGGTGAGTAGACCATCCCAGAATGAGATGGGAGATCGAGATAGACAAAACAAAATAGAAGGCCAAATGCGCCAGAATAGAAGGATTCCAAGATAGCCAAATGCAGCCATTGGCAACATAGTCATAGTTATTGAGAAAAGGCCATTTACCAAAGAAGTTTGAAAAGATCTTAGAGAACTTGGGATACTTTACACGAGTTTCAAGTAGAGAAACTAAATCAGGAGAATGCTTTTTAAGGAGTTTTTAAAGAAATTTATGTTTATGAAAGAGATTGACACCTCTAATATTCCAACAAAACCACTTCATATAAAAGGGTGAAGATCAGGGAAATGCTCAAGATATTGCTCACTCCCCAAGGGTGAGAAGATATTAGGAGAGACACGTTCTTTAAAAGGGACAAAAGAAGGATGAGCACTAGTGGAAGTTGAGGCTATAGTTTTAGAAATAGGATTAGTAAGCCTAGGTTTGAAAGCCTTCCTAGGATTCACTACATGAAATCCCTAATCAACCTTAAGGCTATCAGTCTCAGGAACATGAAGAGGGTGGGGGGGAGCTAACTGCCCTGTGCTAGAGGTAGCTTCAACCTTTTCCTTCATTTTGCCTCGGTTCAGGGCCAGAGAGGGGTCACAACTATCATCTAGATGCCCCTATTTATTGCACTTCTGACAGGGCTTAGGAAACCATTCTAGATTAATTGGCTGGACAATAAGCTCAGAGGAAGTCCTAATACGAACCTCCTTAACCAATTTGTCAGGATTACGAAGTTTGATTAAAACCCTAGCGTGAGTGAGTTGAGATTTCTGAAACCGTGGCTTGATCAACCATGATAGGTTCCCCCATTGAGCTAGCAAGCTTAGCGATAAGCCTAGGGGTCCAGTGCTCAAGCCTAAGCCTAGGGAACTGAAGCCAAACAGGCATTGCATCAAACAAGTTCTTACCCAGAACCATTCCAGATTCCTAGCGCTTTAGCAAAAGGGGCTTATCGAAGATGAAACAAGTCATGCCTTCATAGATGAGCATCATATCAAAGTGCTAATGGAAAGAAATAAGGAAGATACTCACCTTCTTAACCAAAGAAGGGGGAGACACATGCTTCTAGTACGCCTTGATGAATTTGGACATGTTCGTCCAAGATATTTCTGCTCCCATATAGCAAGCCACTAGAGTGTACTTCCAAAGATCCTGGCCTTCATAAACTTCCTCATCAGAGAAGACAATTTCCTCGGCCTCAGTAACCCAAGGATCAAACTCCAACTTGAAGGAGGGATACTGCCAAACTTTCAATCCTTCGTTCAATTTCTTTGATCCTTCCGACTTCGTTGCAACCACACCAGACCAAGAGGGAACCAAAGGTTTGACCGGTGACACCACCCTAGGCGACTTGATCGACGCAAAGATAGGCGAGGCGGAGGAAGAAGGAGGCAACTCACCTCCAGAGCGGGCCAGAGAAGAGATCTCACCATTCGGACATGCCAGAGTGGAGAAAGTTAGATCATCAATCACTGGAGACGACATCGCACCATCCTGAGACAACATTGGAGGAGGAGACAGTGGCGTCATGATAGGGGAAGCTTGACGAACCGAGAAAGATGAGAACACCACATGAGAACCAAAAGCTTCATCAGAGAAAAGAATCTTCACCAATAATCTTCTTCTTCGAGTTCTCCTGCGCAGCACGACCGCGGCCACTACTATGAGCAACAACAATTTGACACCGATGAGGCATCATATCACTTGGGTCGATAAAAGGAAACCATCAGGAACCCTAGGTTTTCTAGAGAGAAGGGAGATGATTCTCTCTCTCTAAAAATGTATCGTTATTGACTTCATACTCCATATTTCCCTTAAAACTTGCTATTATAATTATTTTTTTATTCCAAAAAATTTGTTGCACTTCTTTTTATGGAAAGCTTTTTACACCATTTTTACTTTACTATCTTTACTCTCTTTTACCACTTAAAAAAAAATTATTTTTATCTTGAGTCCCTATATAGTGCATATATGCGCTTATTAAGAGCACAAGGAAGGAGAAGGAAGGTCCATAGACCTTTCTAATTCGCCGGCAACGAGTTCATCTCCATCTCTGTTCGTTCGTTCCTTCATCCCATCTCCCTCTCATTCCTATCTTCCTCTTTCTGCCCATCTTCATCGGCATCATCGTCCTCCAGTATTCCATCACCTTGTTCTTCCTTCATCGTCGTTGTCGTCATTGTCGTTGTTCATTTTGTAAGTGATTTGGCCCAACGTTCTTCATTTTTGTGATTCCAACGTCAAGTTCTTCATAAAA
This sequence comes from Daphne laureola, assembly GCA_038382905.1. NCBI lineage: Eukaryota > Viridiplantae > Streptophyta > Magnoliopsida > Malvales > Thymelaeaceae > Daphne > Daphne laureola. The sequence goes on from JBBYHH010434868.1 coordinate 6,349, forward strand.
AACCATCAAAATTCATCTGAATTTGATTCTGTCGTGTTTTTTTATTCTGAAACTTCGGTGCCGACTAAAACTTTGAACAACGCACCTTAGTGACCCATGAACAAATATTGTCACAGACCATGTACAGTGCCATGATATTGTCCGCTCTGGCATGGATGTCTTTCAATCCACCTCCCGCACGGTTTTATTTCTACTATGGCATGGATGTCTTTCAATCCACCTCCTAGGTTGTACAATGCACATATGCCAGCGAGGACGCTGGGCTCCCTTGAGGGGGGGTGAATGTTACATCCCACATGGTAGGACTAAGAGGCAAACCTGCTGTATATATATATAACATGGTTCATCCTTACCTAGATGATGCCTTTTACCTGGTGATGATCAAGTTTACAATAAATGATTATTGTGACAAAAACAATGATGATCACACTAAAAAAAATGATGACCCATGAACGCATCTTACGTGTGCACCCACGCATAATTTGTATGTTATGATTTATCCAAAATGTTGACCATAACATTACTATTAGTCACCATCACATTAGTTGCGCTTTGTGAAACTGATGCTCAAACTGTAAGTAATGATACTCTCACTTTCAACATAATAAATGATCATTATCATCTCGATCAAACACATTATCTGCAATTTAAAAAAAAATGACTATGTTGTAAATACTGATCCTCTCATTTCTCCAAATGATGACCACTACATTAACAATGATGATTACCACATTATCTTTACTTTGTGAAAAATTACAGATGTTCACGTTGTAACTAAATGATACTTTCACTTCCAACATTGATGATCAACATCATTTCAGTGAAACGCATTAGTTACGGTTTTTAGAAAAGATGATAATGCTTTAAATAATTGTGCTCTAACTTTCAATATTAATGATCACCATCATCTCGATCGAACATATTAGCTGCGCTTTCTAAATATGCTAATCACATTGTAAATAATGATGATCATGCACATTAAAGTGTGTTTTTTTTATCACCGACCGATTAAAATTTCTTTTTATATTGAGAAAATGATGTATTTTTATTAATGATGAGTTCCGAAGTACTCCCCCTCTCGCATAAAGATTACAATTTTTTTTTGCCATTTTCAAAGTATTTAATTTATGATTTATTTTATGTATTCATAAACATGTAAAGTCAAATGATCCATATGTTTCTCATAATTTTCAATCTAAACTTTCTAAATATATATTTTTTGAATTTTTTTGCACTATTTATTTTAGTAAAATCTTGAGCCAAACACTGTAACTTAAAACATTAAAATCGAACACAACAATTTTTATGGGACGAAGGGAGTACTAAACTTGCACTATGATGGATTCAAAATAAAGGATCACATATTCTCTTCTTTTGTTAAGTTTTTCTTCTCTTTCTATTTTATTATTTATTACTATTATTGGAGCATAGAATAAAAAAAATATGTATTTTTTAATGAAAGAAATAAAAAAGGAAAAAAAGAGAAAATAAAGAGAGAAATGTGTGCGGTGGCACTATCGTAATTATAGTAAACAATACGAACTTTTGCACACTTTAAGCAATGCGCTTTGTATCTGACACCTTTTATCTTTTATACATATTTTACATTTTTATCTTCAATTTAACATATATTATTAATCCTCAAATCAACATACATTATTAATTTACATGTTAGTTAAAATAATACATGTTTAAACGGACAGAGTAAGTATTTCTTTTATGATCGGGACACTCAGTAAAGTCATGCCCAAACGTTATTCCAAGTTCATAATGTGATAATTAATGAAAAAAACAGTAGCATAAGAGAAATTGAATTAGTCAATTTGAGTTTCACATATGACTCATATCGTTTTAATCTCATACTTATAAATAAATTTACAAGCAATTGGAACTTAGCCGATTAGAATACAAGTTACAAATTACCAAATAAAAAAATTAAAAAAATAAAATTTCTAAAATTCAATAAAAAAATTTAGAAGATTAGTGTTTTTTTTTTTATGCTCCACTAACACATAAACCTAGAGGAAGAAAGTCCAAGTAGAAACATCTAATAGGGTTCCATCATTCTGCGGCGTCGCCGCCTCGTTTTTGCTGGGAACCGTTCGGCCCTTCGTCCCTGCTTGTCAGGGATCTCTGCCAGCGTCCGATCGCGAGCCCCTGGACCATAGGCCATTGCTGGTTCATTGTTCTCATGGTGGAGCCACGCTGAAGGAAGGCCGAGCCATTTTGTCTCCACTGAATGGTCATCGTTCCTCCTGCTGCTCAAATCCTTAAGGCAAGCTCCCTCGATTTGGGCCATCACTGCCATGGGCTTGCCTCCTAGGGTTCCAGACTTGTCCCGCCGCTACTTCTGGAGGCGCTGATGGCTACCGCTTCACCAACGCCGTTTCAGTCTTCCTCCAGGCGTTGCTGATTTGTGGCGTTGTAGATTTTTTCGTTCTCGTTTGTGGCTCACAGCACAAGGCGGATCTTCGGCGTTGCACCACTGGCCTTTCTCTATTCGTATGGCTGGCGGTCACTTGGCGTCATCAATGCTGGGTTTCCAGCGTTCAGATCATCATCTGTTCACCGAGGGGCGGTTCCTCCAACGTCGATACTGTAGTTGTGTTTTTGCCAGCGTCCAGCTCGTGTAGCCAGTTCTTTCGATGGTGCCCGTTCCACTCGGTAGCAATGATACTATCATATGGTTTTATTCTTGGCTACGCCACCCGGCTCCATGTAATGTTGCCCTGTCGTTGAGGGTTTCTGGTGTGCACCCGCTCCTAGCTGTTGTTGCTTGGCTGGTGGTTTTAGTGGCCGGAAGTCAGTTGTCATCGGTAACTGCTGGTTGGGTAGCGGATCCATGAGGATTTGGTTGGTGGAAATGTTGGAGTCAGTAATCAATTAGGATTAGAAAGTCACTTGCTCATCAAGTCATCATGTTCTGTAGTTCTATTCCTGTTAGTTTTCTATTTACTATTTCAGTACTCTACTAGGATTAGGCTTGCTCTTTTCAGTTAGTTATGCTATAGTATAAATAAGATTCATTATCAATGAAAATGTTATAGTTTTGGTAGCCACAAGTAGAGTTAACCCTAATTCTTGTTGTCAACAATCTGGTATCAGAGCTGCAGTCTTTGATCATGGCGGATTCAAAGCTTTCCAATCCCAAAATTTGATGGTGACTATGAGCATTGGAGTATGTTGATAGAAAACTTGCTTTGCTCCAAAGATTACTGGTGTGTAATCCAACCTGGATGGAGATAACTAAATGATGAGGAGCCATTAACAGAAACACAAAAGAAGGAACTCGAAGAGATGAGGATGAAAGACCTAAAGGCTAAGAACTACCTATTTCAATGAGTGGATAAGAGCACATTGAAGACAATTGCTCACAAGAATACAACAAAGAAACTATGGGATGCTATGAAAATCAAGTGCCAAGGGAATGAGAGAGTTCAAAGAGTCCAGATAAGCATTTTAAGGAGGAGTTTTGAGATCCTGGAGATGAAACCTGGGGAATTTATCACTGATTACCTTGGGAAAGTCATGCTCATTGTCAACGATATGAGAAACCTAGGGGAACAGATGACTGACAGAATGGTGGTAGAGAAGATTTTGAGAACCTTGACAGATAAGTTCAACTATATAGTTTGCTCCATTGAAGAATCCAAAGACACCAGCAAGATGATAATTGATGAGCTGCAGAGCTCCTTACTTGTACATTAATAGAAGTTCAAAAAGAATGAAAAGGAAGATCAAGTCTTAAAGGTAGGAGAAGAAAGAAGAGGAGGATTTTTTAGTCGAGGCAGAGGAGGATATAGAGGTTGAGGAAGGAATCAATATTTTGGCAGAAACCAAACATATGGAAGACGCCAACCTAGTGACTATGGCAGGGGCCAATCCTTTGATAAATCTCAAATTGAATGCTATTACTGCCACAGGTTAGGCTATTTTCAATATGAATGTCTCAGACTCGACAGAGAAGCCAACTTCACACAAGAAGAGCATGAAGAAGAGATGTTACTTATGACAATAAATGAAGGTGACAAGAAGGAGTGCAGTAATGATTGGTACCTAGATTCAGGTTGCTCCAATCACATGTGTGGACACGAGAGCAACTTCACAGAACTTGATAGGAACTTCAAACACTCAGTTAAGGTAGGTAATGATAGAAAATTACAAGTAATTGGTAAATGAACGGTCAAGATTATGATGGAAGGAATTACTATAGTTTTAAAGGAAGTATACTTGGTACCAGATCTGAAAAATAATCTCCTAAGCATTGGACAACTTTAAGAAAAAGGATTAGCCTTCCTAATCCAAAAATGAGTGTGCAAAGTTTTTTCATGACACAAGGGGCTTGATTGTTGAAGCAAGGATGAGTTCTAACAGAATGTTCATTATAAAAGCAGAAACACTCAAACCACAATCTGAGTGTCTTCAAACAAAGGATGATGATCTCTCCTTGCTTTGGCATAAGAGATATGGGCATTTGAACTACACAAGACTTCAAACTTTGCACAAGAATAGTATGGTGGAGGGGTTACCAGAGCTAAAAGCACCTCAGAAGTTATGCACTGATTGCATGAAAGGAAAACAACACAAAGAAATAATTCCAAAGAAGAGTTCATAGAGGGTAGATCAAAGGTTAGAACTTATACATGCAGACATTTGTGGCCCTATCACACCAAAATCCAGCAGTGGAAAGAGGTATGTCTTAGTCTTTATTGATAATTTTAGCAGAAAAGCATGGCCCTATTTTTTTCTTGACAAGTCAGATGCTTTTGAACACTTTAAAGTATTTAAATTAACAGTTGAAAGGGAGATAAACCTAGCACTAAAATGTTTAAGAACAGACAGAGGGGGAGAATTTACCTCTACTGATTTTAAAAATTTCTGTGAACAAGTAGGGGTGAAAAGACAACTCACCACTGCCTACACACCCCAACAGAATGAGGTGGCATAAAGAACAAGACAGTGATGAACATGGTTAGAACCATGCTCACAGAGAAGGATATGCCTAAGGATTTTTTGGCAGAGGCTGCAAAACTATCCTTCTACATACTGAATAGGTGTCCAACATTTGTAGTCAAGCAAGTGACCCTCTAAGAGGCATGGAGTGGCAACAAACCCTCAATAAAACATCTTAGGGTGTTTGGATGCCTAGCTCATGTTCATGTTCCAGATATAA
>JBBYHH010435089.1:0-11521 GCA_038382905.1 Daphne laureola
GCTGCGGCATAAAGCGCAGCAAGGCCGCAGCGAACTGCGGCTGCTGCGCATTGTGGCGCTTAAATTCACTACGGCCTAAACCGCAACTGCTACTGCGGCGCCGCTGCGGTTTAGGCTGCAGCGAGCCCTCCCCCAACTACCTAGTGTAGGCACCATTGATACGAGGCTGAGAAGTCGGAGCGCCAGTCAAGATGATCGCCAAAGGAGTTCCTAAGCGCTTGTCAATGACAATGATCTACGCTAGAAAGGAGAGCATTGCACTAGGGTTTTTTTCTCTCTAGAGAACCTACATGTTTCACTCTATCTTTGTACCCATTTTTTTATGCATTAGTTGTTTGTGGATGGTTTTAGTTTACTTTATTCTTAAGACAATATATGTTGACTATTGCGTAAAATTACTAGGAAAAAAATATATTTAACCTCTAAATACATGCATATAGCCATATTGCTAACATTCCCTTTCTATTAGGTAAATTCGGAGTACTTCAAAGTTAGTTAAAGATTCACTAGCTAGGACGAAAATGACTGAGTCAATCTGTGAAGGTGATCAACACCGGTCTCGCATTAACTTTTTCAAGTAAAAATTCTCGTACATTGACAATAAAGTGAAAGCAAATTAAAAATTTGAGAGGAAAATGTGAGGGGAAAAGTTTTTAAAAGTTATATAAATTTGAATAGTTGTAATTTTGTTTTTGTTTTTTTTGTCAAGAAGAACACAGCGGAATAGTTTGTTTGTCAAGAATAGTTGCACCAAAAAGTTCAATAGTTTAAAAATAAAACTTCACTTCAGTTTTTTCTTGTAAGAGGAATTTGACTAATTTAGGGTGTTGCGTCGATCCTTAGTTGGTTTTGGTGTGTAGCTTCCACCGCGGAAGTTATACCCCCTTTTTTTTAATATATATTCGGTTACCTTTTCAAAAAAAATATATATAACAAAAGATTTAGTAGTGTTAGGAGGATCACTTATCCTCCCCACTGTTTATATATATTACATAGAAATGGGACTTTTTTTTTTTTTTTTCCGGAAAGCAACTATTGATTTTATTAAAGTGTAGAATTATTTACAAGTTTTAGTTCGTCATATTTTATTCAAGAACGGATCGCCTAGAGCAGAGTTGTCACCCCTCATCAGAATCGTTAAACCCTGAAAAAACCTCTGCGGTTCATTTCGATCAATCAAAATGAACGGTTTAACCCGATCGACCGAATTGAACGGAGGAGAAAAATACAAGACCCAACAAAAACGATGGATGAGACCAACTCAGAGAAGACAATCCAAACTCGATATTTTTGAAAGGCAAGATAATGAGTATATTAAAAGAGAGGGTTAACTATTTCCAAAATGAAAATAGCAACCAAAATGTCCAAACGTACAGAATAAGAGTGGCTAATTGCAATTTTGAATAGCTCCCAAAGGATGCAATAGCCACTCCTACTATATCAAATTTCTATTATTTGAACAATTGTTTCTTTTTTTTTTACGAATTCATTCAATTTCAAGTGGTTATTGGCAATAACAATCACTCAGGAGGAACTCATCCCCAATCATATCTACCAAAACGCTCTAAGTCATGACGAGCAATACAATGTGTAACACCGTTAATGGTGCGCGGGGTGAAAGTTACCAACTAGGAATTAAACATACAAAGATAACGACGAATGTCATCAACCATTACTCCAAAGTAGCAGCGAGAGGGGGTCCTGGAACTTTCTAGTTCCGTGACAAGAAGTTGCGAGTCGGATTCAAAGAGCGCTTCCTGCATCCCGAGCCGCTGGGTATTATTTCAACGATTTGATATCCAAACAAAAGATAAATACTGAATGTAGTCCAGCACATGCAAGTGATTTTTTTTCTATATATAGTTTGCCATGAGCCATTTCATTCATTTCCTTCCAAATGCACGAGATAAGAATGAAGCAGATTGCAAGCTAACCTTTGTTTTGAGTAGGCGTGTAGCCATTAAGATTAGAGGTAGCAAGCAAATCCGGAATTTCAAGGTCCAAAAAATGGACTGAGTTGACACCATAAATGAACTAATTTCCAGATTTCCATCGCAAAAGGACACCAAATCAGAACATGGTTAGAGAAACACCTCCTCACCGCCGTTGACATCTCATGTCGTTTCTTCACCTCCTCAACCGGCTTATAATTGGAACTCGAAAAAGGAATCCCCTCCTTAACACCACTCGAAATTGAGGACTCCTGCAACTTCTGTAAGTCGTCACCAACTCCTCGAGACTGAAAACTGAAAGTCTGTTTGCTTCCCTTGCTCCATGCGACGCCTCCTTCTTCGATAAACATTGAGGAGTAGTCACCAGTGGGCTACACAGCTTGCTAGCACCATGGGTAGTTACCTTTGCAAGTTGAGAATCATACATCGATGTATGCTCTGGCTTCCCAACAACATGTGATGCTGACTCCATAAAGCACATCACTGGTACCTGGGCGCTGCAGGAACATTCTCCGTTGTGAATTGTGATACATGCGCCTATGGTTGTGCTATCGGAGAGACTTCTCACCGACAACCACTCCCATATCGACCGAAACAACTGGGATGCTCTCACTGAATGTTGAGAGGCACAACGCCGTAAAGTATCACCGCAAACCACCAGCTTTGGCTTCTAGACCGAGAACAACCTCCCACCACCAGCAGCCTCTTTCTTACCAGCACATAGCAAGTCCATCACCCCTCTCAAACCACGCAACCCATTCACTTTTCGACATTCTGAAAATATCAAGGTTGTGCGATTGCATCCCTTGATCTCCATGAGCTGAATGAATCGAACATGAGCGTTTGATTTCAAACTATGAGATAGCACTTTTCCATCTCACAATTTCCTCAATAATCTCTTCTTTTGCAGCATCATGACTTTCTGTTAATTCCTTCAAACTTGAGTTGATCAATAAAATTTGTTACGTCAATGGAACCAATAAATCTCTTCCTAGCATCAATTATACGAAGAGTATCAACCTTTCCCTATTTAATAAGAAAATTGAAGATTTTTTTTTTTTTATCAATAATAGTTTTAATTTTGACATGAAACCTCATCTCCCAAAAATATTCTAGAGAGAGAAAAGAACTTCTCACTCTAGATTATGAAAATATCTTAATAAAATTCATACGACAGATTATGATATAAATTATTCAAATTTCTGTAAATAAAAAGTAATTAAAGAATGAACACCAGATTTCCATTAAAAAAAAAAACAAGTTAAATACGAGATAAATATGAAAACAAAAACATGAAGACAAAGTGAACAAGTAGAGAGTGGTATTTATAACTAGTTACGTGCAGATCACTTCATTTGCAGTGTGCTTAATTTTGTTTTTCCTGATAATTTAGGGCAGTGTGCTTAATTATAAGCATATACACCGATCGATACACGTGTGGTCTTATATAGTACTACTTCATCTCCATGGTCATAACATGTTTGTCACGAATTATTGAAGCAGTAAGACCCCCAGCGCCGTCCAATATATATCCGCGTTTCTATAAATCCCCATCATTTTCCATTAATAATCCATCCTGCACACAGTATACTTTAATCATAATATCTAGATAGATATATATATATATATAGCTACTGCATGCATGCATGGTGTGAGAAGATGACCATGAGGCTCGCTGCCGGCGGCACCGTCTTTACACCCAGAGCTTCCACTTCCGGCAACTACTCCATCCACGACCCACCAACCATCACCACCACCAACAGAAACATTCACGAGTCTATAAACTGGAAATCATTAAAACACGAGGCTAGTAAAATTATACTAACTTCATCATCATCGTCATTGATGAGCTCGAAGATCGGTCGGAAATGGAAGGAGTATCAGGGCGTAAACAACTGGGAAGGGTTACTTGATCCACTCGACGACAAACTCCGTAACGAGATACTCCGTTACGGCAACTTCGTCGAGGCCACGTACCGTTCCTTCGACTTCGAACCCTCTTCTCCCACTTATTCCCGCTCCAAGTTTTCAAAGAAATCTCTGTTGAAGCGTTCCGGTTTCCCTACCTCCGGCTACCGCGTCACCAGAAACCTTACGGTTACGTCCGGCATTGATCAGCTTCCGAGTTGGGTGGAACACCGAGTCCCGAGTTGGCTCACGACTCGCTCCAGCTGGGTCGGCTACGCCGCCGTCTGTCAGGATAAGGATGAGATCTGTCGGCTCGGCCGCCGCGACGTCGTGATCGCCTTGCGGGGGACGGCGACTTGCTTCGAGTGGCTCGGCAATCTCCAAGCTGGTTTAACGCCGTGGCCGGCGGCTGACGACGACGAGGACCAACATGGAGCAATGGTGGAGAGCGGGTTTCTGAGCCTCTACACCTCCGGCGGCGCCGCCAGTCTCCAGAGCATGATACGGGACGAGATGGAGAACGTTTTGGAACAGTACGCGGGCGAGCGGCTGAGCGTGACGGTCACAGGCCACAGCCTAGGCGCAGCGCTGGCCACGCTCGCTGCGTACGACATAAACACCACGTTCCGTCACGCGCCGATGGTGACGGTCGTGTCGTTCGGAGGGCCACGTCTCGGGAACAGAGAGTTCAGGCGCCAGCTGGACAAGAATGGGCCCCGCGTTCTGCGGATCGTCAACTCCAATGACGTTATCACAAAACTCCCGGGATTCGTCATCGACGGACGTAAGGAGGAGACGGCGGTAACGGAGCTGCTACGTTGGGTGGGGCTGGGGCACACGCGGTGGGGTTACGCGGATGTGGGAAGAGAACTCAGGGTCAGCAGCAAAGACTCGCCGTACGTGAACGATAAGAATGTCGCCACGTGTCACGAGCTGAGCACGTACTTGCACTTGATCGATGGATTCGTGAGCTCCACGTGTCCTTTTAAGGAAACTGCCAGGATGATGATGGGTGTGGCAGGGAAACGGAAGCTCCCATTCCAACATTCTTTTTTTTAGTATTTAATTTATGATTGTTTTTTTTAATATATTGATATATAATGTCAAATAATTTATATGCATATGTTAAATGAACGTATCTAGTTTCTAAATATATTTTTTAAAATTATTTTTAACAAATTCTTCTTTACTAAAAATTGAGTCAAATACAAGTTAAAAAGTCAAATGTCTCAATTTTCGTGAAACGGAGGAATTACTAAGGAGTATTTATTTATAACTAATTTAATGTATATTTTGTCATTTTGTCTGTGCCAGATTCTATGCTTGATAGCCTTACTAAATATGATTCATTCAAAAATCAAAAGCGGCCCAAACAGCCAAGACTTGACGCATGCCTTCAATGCAGTGGCATCTATATAGTATACTTCCTCCCGTTTTTTAAAGATGAAATATTTATTTTTGTTATTTTAAAATTTAATCTTTAATTCAAATATGTATAAAAAAAAAATAGTGTAAATTTTTTTTAGAAAATTATATTTAAAAAATTTATATTGTAAATTATGATACACATAAAAAATATTTAATTTTAGATATCTAAACATGAATGAAAATAAATCATAGATTAAATACTGTAAAATAATTAAAACAAATAATTTATCTTTTGGAAATCGGATGTAGTATATTTTAATAAATTTCAATGTTAATTTAATTACCAGAATTAATATACATATTCGCAGGATCTTAATTATCTCTCAAATATTTTAGAAAAATTATTATGGTGTAAAATAGAAAATGTTCGAGTTAAATGAATTAAAGGAACTCATGATGATATTCATTAAAAGAATTGATAATTTATTCTTTTATTTATTCACTAATAAACAACCCATCTTTGTTCAAGAAAAAATTAATCAGAGCATGCAGAACAAGTCTATTAGAAAGTCAAGATACACGTCAAGGACATTTGTAAAGGTCTCGAGTTTAAATCTCTGGTATCCCAATCCTCTATTCCCGTTGTATAAAAAAGGAAAGAAAGACAAGATACACACATGCATGCTGATTAATACAATTTCGGTGGACTGAATTTAATCGAAAGAGGGGTATTTTGGGGATGTAAAGAAACGCAAGACGCTCCTGCTATAAATTGCGGCACTAACCATATGCATTTCCTCGTCAATCATTCCGAGACTATATATTTAATCTCGATCCCTCCGAATTAATTATGTATGTAGCCGAACTCTTCAATTTTCCGTTGTCTCGACCCGAAACTCGTGAGAGTTTCACGGAATTCATAATAATTATCAATCGTTCTTCTTCATCTTGTTCAGATTCTCCTTCAAAGTCATTTTTTTGTTGCAATGGAAGTAGAAAATGTGGCGCCACCTCATATTAATGATTCGGCGGATGAAGAGGATGCTCCTCCGATGAGTGGGGTTGGTGTAGCTGCAGGATCTGAAGAGGAAGTTGCTACCGTCGTCAATGAAGCGGTAGTTAATAAAATTGTAGCGGAGAAGAAGAGAAACAGGGGGAGGCCTCGTAAGTATGCAAACCTCTCTACCATTGGATCCAAGCCAGTGTCTTTCCACCCGGGTTCTCAAGAAACGCAAAGGAGAAAGGCCTGTGGGAAGTTGAAGATCACCCCTTCAATTGGTAAGTTCCCCAAACAACCAATGAGATTAATTTTTACTACAACACCTACAACATGATGTCAATTAAGACTAAACTTGCATGCGATACATACAAACATGCATGATTGCATATATATATAGCAACCCATACAATTCTCTTTAATTAAATATAAGAAGAAAGTAGGCGCGCATGCCTTTAATTTGTTTGTGATCATATCATATATAGGTTGAAAAGATGAAATAGAGCGGTGATTAATGTTTGAACTGAAGTTAGATTAATCTCATGCTCATGCATACTATTAATTTATCCGGTGTCTTTAATTGGTACCCGTAATCCGAAAGATACATAAACTTTCAAAAGAAATCACTTTTTGGGTCTTGGTATCGACTTTTACTTTTAATTGAAAGCTTAATTATGAAAAGAGACACACAACCTTTCAAAAGGACACCACTCTTGGGGCACGCAGACATGACCGAATATATCAAAATTTAAAATTTAGGCATTTTATTGTTCATGTCAAAATGCCATTAGCTACCTTGTACGTTTTTCGTTGTGATGCTTTTCTTACGTACCGTTTGTTTCTTCAGCTGTTCACTGTTGGGGTCGTTTCATAATGATTTTTTTTTAATAATAATTTACTGACAAGGTCCTCAAATTAACATGAAATTGTTGTCTTGTACGTGGACAACTTATCTTTAAGGGCGATATGCGAGGGACAGTGGTGAAGAAAGCTTTACGCCGTATGTAGAGAATGTGGTGGCAGGAGAGGTAGTAGTGTACACATACATACATACATACATAAATCAGTCCATCCATTTCTGTGCATAATAAAAAGTTGACAATTAATTGAGTAGATATATACGTAGGACATTGTGAGTAAGATCATCCTCCTTTCTTTGAACACTCGGAAAGCAATCTGTGTTCTCTCCGCAACCGGTCCAGTCAGTCGTGCTCTTTTCGGAACTCCTCTTGCCGGACTACTTCAGTATGAGGTAAGTAACACAACACGCACTACATCTCTTCAACACACACACACATATATATATATACTACTCGATCTTATTAAATTTTGAATGCAGGGGATATGTGAAATCTTAAGTCTGAGTGGGTCATGTATATATCATGACACAAAATGGGGCAACGTCCCCAGCGTTATGGAGAATTGTAGGCTGAGTGTTGCACTGGCACAACCCAATGGACAAGTTTTTGGTGGTTCACTCGCAAGCCTAGGAGGCTCACTCATAGCAGCTGGACCTGTCCAAGTACTACTACTATCTACCACTGCAACTTATACCTACCTACCTTCATTTAGTTTCATATAGTAGTAGTATATATTTACATTAATTTTTAAAATTAACTGATTAACTAACATGTTCTTGTTGCATGCATATCCAGCTTATTGTTGCCAGCTTTAAGCAAAACGGTACCACCGGTGGAAGTGGAAGTGGAAGTGGAAGTGGAAGTGGGAATTACCTCAAAAGAAAATATTTTGCAGAATCTTCTTCTGCAGATGGTGGGTGGAGCCAATTGAGGGTTTCAAAGATTCCCTCACGTATTGTTAGGGGAATGGTGGAAAAGGAAGATGAACACTTGAAGAGTACTCCAACAATATCTGTTCCTTCTGCACAACTTCAAAGGACTAGTAGTAATGCAGTCAGGTTTGAGAATCACCACAACTTCAACCCAGATCCTCCCACCCTGCACCCTCATCCTTCTACTGACCCCAACATGATGTGAGGGTAATACCCACTTATTCTATCTCATAAACTGATACTAATAATCAATTAGTAGTTTTATTTATTATTTTCTCATATATCTGCAGATTTTAAGTTGGAAGAAAATGGTTGGCTAGCTGCATGCACCTACCCTGTTGGAGGTGTACACAGTTGCTAGCTTCTGAGCACCTGGATGTTTGAATTTCACCTGTCATGTTATTTAGTTCAATAAGTACGTAGTACTGTATCCTTGTGCGTCAGTCAACAAACACATATACACAGTAATACAGAACTTGCTTGCTGTTTCTAAAAATTCTGAGATCTCATTGTTTTACATTGACAATCCCAGTCATGAGAATGGTTCCGCTTGACTTGATCTGTGCCTTAGCTAGCCATGTATATATACAGTGGATCATGTCTTCCTTCGTGTTCAAGCAACCGTAACATAACACCTACGGTTGAAGGAGAACTATCTGTGCCAGACATGTCATGATGAACATCAATCCACCAGGTTAGTCCTCAATCGTCATACATTAGCAAAGAGATTATAGGTGTGAGCGTCAAGAATTATCTGCCTCACAGCTGCAACAGCGGCTATGGCACCGAGCGCAGAAAAAAGCAGCGCTATGGAAATGTTGAGCCAGAAAATGGGACTCTTTCTTGATGGCTTAAACGTTAAGTTGAAGAAAACAGCAGGTAAGACGAAGTCAAGGGGAATGAAGCCAAAAGCTCCAATGAGAGCATTGATGTCTCCGAAAAAGGGAAGCATTGCTGCTACGGTTGTTGCTATAACAACTGAGAGTGATCTAGAGCATACCCTCGGAATCAAATTCCGAGCACAGAACTCCGGCTTTGTTGCATCTCCAAACGCCCTCTCCAGCATCTCATTCGTCGGCTGCAAGTAAACCTGCACCCAAATCATACCATACATATATAGAGTATTCAGTTTCAAATCTGTTAGAAGAATTAATACATATATATAGACAACGAACAGATTAATTAATTAGTTGGTGATATAGTATCTTAATTAATTACCACACCAACAGCAGACAGTTGAAGAATGACAAACATATTTGTCATAAAGATGAACCATTTAGGCACCAAAGCTTCTCCATTATGCAAGAAATTAGCAAGGACAAGCCCTTCAGCTTGGTTGCCAAATGCCCAATACCCCGAAATTGCAACATTGAAGAAAGTGAGCATTACTATTGCATAACAGACACAAAGTCCCTTGAACATCTTCCCCTTCACTGGAGGAGCAATCGTTGCCTAAAATCAATGGATCATAATCACATATAATTAGCATGCAGTATAAAGTAGTTAGTATTAGCTAAAGTTGAATTAATTGTAGATATAAGTTAAGCAGCGTATGTGAATCAGTGGAAGGAAGGAAGGAATTGCATGAAGAACAATACTACTAGTAGTATATAGCTAGCTAGGGAGTGGAGTGGAGTATTAATTAGTAATTAATTTCAAACAGACCTGGATTTCTGGAATAATACCATTGCCATAGGTTGTGGCGACAATCGCTATGGCATTAAAGACTGCAAAAACTTGGTCTCGTGTGTTACCCTTGATGGTATAATCTGTTTCTGGTCGGTTGGAGGAATGTCCTAGGAAAAGAAGAAATAAAGTGGGTGAGTTGGAGTGTGTATGTATAGTGGGAAGAATGAAATAAGAAGGTACGTACCTATATATATGGAGGCAGCAGTGACAGAAGCGCTATAGGAAAGGCATAGCATTAAGGAGATTAAGCTAATGTGCCTAATGGAGTGAAAGGAAGGGATTTGAGCAAGAATTAGCATCAGGGTTCCAAATATTATGACAAATACATGCAGCTTGATGGTTCCATTTGGTTGGTTGAGCATGTAAATTGCCTGTCATGTAATTATAGTAATTAAGTATGGAGATAGAAATTAAAGAGAGAGAGAGAGAGAAGTTAATTAGAGTGTAGTTACTTTGATGCATTGTCCTCCAAGGAGAGTACAGCCAACAACAGCTCCGTAGCAAACCATTAACTGTATTGGCCTCACATAGAAACGACCCCAACTTGGCCCTGCAAAATTAATGAAATAAATACTCCTATCATGCCATGGCTATGCTATATAGTATTAAGTAGTGACTGACCGAGGATATGGATGGCCATGTCTGTGAAGCGAAGTTGGCGATGGCCGATCTGAGCATGGTGTTCCAGCACAAGAGAAAGCAAGTTGTATGAGTAGAAGGTGACAGCAGCTCCGACGAGCAGACTCACGATCCCGGCGGCCCAACCCATGAACGCCAACGCATACGGAAGGCTCAGAAGCGCCGGAGCCACAATCGACGTCGTCAAGTGGTACCCACAGTGCACCCATGATCCTATTTATATGCAGACTCCATAACAAATTAATGAATTAACTAAGAATTTAAGATGATGAACAAAAAGAGTGAAATTATGATGATACATATATACATACATACCTTCAGATTTGAGAACAAAGCGAGCCCCAGCATCAAGGTGAGTGGTGGGCAATTTTGAATCTGATGATGAACACAGGGTACTACTCGCCCTCGCCATTGTATTTCCTCTCCTGCGCTACATGTATGTGTATGTGTATGCGCCACCTAATTTATATCTCTACTTTGACTTTCCATCATACAATCCTGACTCCTTAAACTTAGTAGCAGTTAGTTGTTTGTGAGTTAACAAATTGAACTACGTATCTTATGGTTTGCTTTTTCTCTTTCTTTCTGATTATCACGTAATTAGTGCTCTACGTTGTTTGTTATTCTTGTTTTGTAATTGACTATTTAATAATTACAGTTATCATTCAATAGATAAATTGTTTAAATCAGATCAAGCGGTGCTTGTTCAAGATCTTTTACATTTTTTGTATCATCTACTTTGACTTTCCATCATCTACACTGGTACACCAAGTAGTCACCAACCCCGCCACCCATTTTTCATTCCATCATTATTACTCATTAATTTCCTGCCCATGACCTTAATATCTAATACTCCATCCATCTTAAAGTTATTGAAATATTTATTTTTTAATATTTAATTTATAATTTGATTTTTTAATTATTTTAAAATATAAATTTAAAACTTTTATATGCAAATGAAAATTTGATGTGTCTATTTTAGAAATATATTTTATTTATATTTTTTTTACAATAAAATAATATAGATAAGTTGAAATCAAATGAATATAAAAAATCGTTTCAATAATTTTGAAACGGAGGGAGTAGCTATAGGATACGCACTGCGTAGACCCTACATATAAGATGTAATAATAATTATATCTTATACCACCGCGCGTTCATCTCGCCGATAATAGT
>JBBYHH010435199.1:0-11520 GCA_038382905.1 Daphne laureola
GATCCTAGTGGCTGGAAGTTTGAAGATGGAGGATGAAAATCACCAAAAGTGGTGATTAAAATGCAGAAATCACTGCTAGACCCGTCGGATTGTTTGGCTGACTTGAGGACCTTCCTTTCACCTTTTGGTCTTGCTTCCTTCAGAAAAGTTGAAGCCACGAGGTTGAGGAAGAAGGTTGATGAGAAGTGGAAGAGAACATTCGGGCTCTATCCACGTCGAAAGTGCTATGGAAGCTGCTAAAAACTGGCTGGGTAGCAATATGAGATGAGATTTTTCTTTCTTTGGTTTCTTTCCTAAGAATGACTAAGTGTTTAAGAGTGAGACGGTGGGCTGAATGGGGAGGGATAGACGGATCTTAAGGGGAGGGATGGGTAGAAAATAAGTTACCATTTACTAATTGCTAGTTACTAAATGCTTTATCCTTTACAAGTTACTAATTACCTTACCTTCCTAGGAAGGCAACCTTGCCTCAGCTTAGCCAAAATTGAGGCCCAACCTTGGGCCCAAAGGCCGGCCCAAGTCCTTGGCCCAATAGCATGTCATCCGTCAATTTTTCTAAGTCGACCATCTTGCCCTCCGAACCAATTTTTGGAAAAAAGTCCCGGAACTCGTAAATTGTTGTAAATTGCTAGAATCCCATGAAATGAAACTCTAAATTAATCACCGGAATGTGGAATTTAATTATAAGAATGTTTCATTACATATCATTAATTCATCTCTGTAATTACATACAAAACCAAATTCCGGCCGAAATTACATCGGAAATGAACCAAGCGTCCGAGGTGGGTGTAACAGACTCTCTGATCCGGATGTACACCTACAATGATACGTCTCAGCAATGCCCATCGTCAGGGCAGACAATAGCACCATGTGCTGAGCCTTTAACTCCATGCTGACAGGGGGAGTCGCCGCTTGGTACAACACTCTTAGGGGTAAGCAGTTTAACTCATTTGAGGAACTCTCCCTCGCATTCTCTAACTATTTTATAGGATCCAAGCCCTCGCCAAAAACTATGGCCCACCTTCTGAAAGTAAGGCAGCCCAAGGAAGAGCCTCTCAAGGAATATATCTAGTGGTTCTAGGCTGAAGCAATCCAAGTCCTTAATTTGAGTGATGAGACTATACTCCTCGCGGCCATGCAAGGACTTCAATGGGACTCCCAATTTTTCATGGAAGTCAATACTAATCCCCCGGCCAATATGGAGCAGTTCCTCGTTAGGGCGATCAGATTCATGCATGCCGAAGAGATAATTAAGCCACCGCACAAGCCTTCACAAGGTGAAAGCAGAACCCAGGGTCCCTGAAGCCAAGATAAGCGAGTAGGGGCAAAGCACACCAAATTCACATCTCAGCCTACGCGGGATCACCATTATCCGATGCTCCCACCTCTCCAAGATTATCGAACCAACATCCTCCACATCCTCAAAACTAGGCATGAGGTCCCGAAATGTCCATACCCCCTGTCCAAGCGAGTCAACAGCCAATCAAACAAATACTGTCGATGCCATCACAACAAGGGGTATGACACAGAGGATTACATTGAGCTCAAGAAAATGCTGGCTGAAATGGCCTCACAAGGAGCGCTATCTAAATTTATTTTGCTAGACCACTACCCTAGAAAAGAATCAACCAGGGGTCGCAAGCATGAAAGTAATCACGAGGGGGATGACAAGCAACCACGAGGGAATAACTGGTCATTAAAGAGGGAGCAGAACTGCATCCTGCCCCAGGCCAGGTGCATTCACGTAATAACGTAATGCGAAGGGGCGGCGGCAAGACGTCGCTACATGAGGCAAATCTACCAACTTGAGCACTCTACAGCTCTACTTATCCAGCGATGAGATGGCACGTCAGTAGTAGTCCCTCACGCGGACCCACTGATTATCACTACTGGCATTGCAGGTTGGGATACGGATAGGATCTTTGTGGACATAAGGACGAATGCAAACGTAGTCTATAAAAAAACCCTCCAGGCAGCCAAGGTTCCCCTCTCGCGCATTCAACCGATGAAGGGCGTAACCTATGGCATTGGTAAAGAAGAGATCCCCATGTTAGGAATCATCACCCTCCTCTTCATGATGATGGGGACAATAGCCGACATAGTCCCTGCCTGTAGCTCCAGCTTCATAGACTTCATAGTCCTGGACCTACCATCATGTTTCAATGCGATAATTGGGAGATAAACCCAGGTGGAATTTCATGTATGATGTGACATGTGCACTCTTACATTGGTATTCACAACACGTTCCGGGGATGCCTACATCTATGTCAGCCAGAATGTATCGCGGGATAACTATGTAGCATCCTTAACAGGGCCCGTATAGACACCATCCCAGGCGGAGCCTAAGAGATGCCAGTCCGTCATCGAGAGCACAACACAGGAATGCACGGATGACGTCCCAACTCTATCAGGTGACTTTGAGGAGGTGGAGATATCGCCAGGAAAGAGGTTCTGCATTGGGAAAGATCTGCTAGTCCTAACCAAAGATGCCCTCATTTACCTGCTACAAGCCAACCTGGATGTCTTCGCATAGAGCCCTGCTGATCTACCGGGTGTTGACCCCAAAGTAATCTCCCACAAGCTTAATGTTCTCCCTGATTTCACCCCTATTAGGCAGAAAACAAGTGGATTCCCCCAGATCGAAGGGAATTTTTACGTTCAGAGGTTCAAAAATTGCTTGATGCTAATATAATTAAGGAAGTTCATTATGCCGACTAATATCATTCTGGTTGCAAAGGAAAGTGGAGAGTGACGTCTCTACATTGACTATAAGGAAGTCAACAGAGCATGCCCCAAAGATCCATACCCATTACCCCACATCGATACAACTGCATGGTACCCAGTCTTGTCCTTCTTGGATGCTTATAGTGGATACCACCAAGTATATATGGATCCCGCGGATGCTATAAAGATAGCCTTTACGACAGGCGATGCCATCTACTACTACGTGCGCATGCCATTCAGGTTAAAAAACACACGTGCAACATTTAAAAGGCTTATGAATTGAGTCTTTGCCAATCAAATTGGTGGGAACCTAGAGGCCTATGTAGATGACATCATCATAAGAAGCAGGACCACATCGGCGTACTTGAATTACCTGGAAGAGACCTTTAGAAACTTGTGGACTTACAGCATGAGGCTAAATCCAACAAAATGTGTCTTTGGCGTGGGTGAAGGCACATTTTTGGGAGTTCATATCTCGTGAGCAGGGGTCGCAACGAACCCAAAGAAGATTGAAGCTATCACAAACCTCATAACCCCCCGTGGGCTGAAAGATGTTCAGCAGCTAGCGGTTAGGCTGGTAGCACTTGGAAGGTTCATATCAAAATTAGGAGACAAGTGCAGACCTTTCTTCACACAGATAAAGTGATGGAAGACCTGTAAATGGATAGACAATTGTCAAAACGCTTACGAAGCAATCAAAGAACACCTAAAGCAGCTACCAATGCTCAAATGCTCATAGGCGGGCGAGGACCTAGTACTCTACCTATCGGCAACCAGCACCAGTGTCACCTCAGTATTACTCAGCGAAGAGGGCGATAAATAGTAGCCGATCTACTACACAAGCCACGCACTACAAGGAGCAGAAACTCAATACCTGGCCTTACAAAAGCTAATTTTGGCCCTGGTTTATGTCGCGCGCAAGCTAAAGCCATATTTCTAAGGCCACGCGGTGACTGTACGCACAGATCTTCCAATAAAAGATAAACTACAATGCCCAGAGCACTCAGGATGTCACACTAAGTGGTGCATCAAGCTCAGCGAATACAACATCACCTATGAGCCTCGCAAGGCAATCAAGGGAAAAGCCCTCACGAATTTCATAGTAGAGTTCTCCGACAGACCCATAGACACCGAGGAGGATCAGCAATCACCAGAGCCATCCGTATCATAATGGAGCATGTATGTCGATGGAGCTTCCAAGGTAGACTCACCAGGCGGGGGCATATACCTAAAAGGACCCTTGCCAATGGAAGCAAAACGCAAGGTGACATTCCAGTTCCCCGTGACCAACAACATGGCAGAATATGAAGCCCTGGTAGCGGGACTTAGAATGGCGATCAAGACAGGGATTCTTTGACTCATGGTTCATAGCGATTAATAGTTAGTAGTACACCAAGTGCAGGGGACCTCAGAGTGCAAGGACCTTACGCTGATGAAATACTTGAGACTCGTTAAAGGTCTCATAAAAGATCTTGAAAAGGTTAGTCTCATCCACATACCAAGAGCAACCAACGTGAAGGCCGATGCCCTATCCAAGGGATGAATACCATCTGAATGTGAAACATTAGCACGACCCTCCATCGATATCCATACAGCATATATTAGTGTCTTCCAAACACAAGAACTGGCAGACATCAATTATGAGACAGTTGTAGGGGCTTCCGTAAATCAGTTCTGATGACAAGAAAGTAGTGCATAGTCGTGCCACTTGCTTTGCTATCATAGACAACCTCCTATGGCATCGCGGATACTCGGCCCCTACAGAGATGCCTTACCACAAAAGAAGGGCATCACTTTCTAGAAGGATTCACCAAGGAACATGCGGGCCGACAATGCAGCCACCGCCCTCACACACAAAGCCCTGCGGGAAGAGTATTATTGGCCAATAATGCTAAAGCAGGCGAAAGTCCTTGTGCGCAAATACCGCTAATGCCGGCTTAACTCAAGGGTTCAGCGATTGTCGGCCGCGGTATCGCCATCACTCACCTACCCTATACCATTCACACTCTGGGACCTTGACTTGATTGGCCCGATGCCAACAGCCCCAGGTCAATACTGATTTTGCATCATTGCAGTACACTACTTCACCAAATGGATAGAAGTAGAACCCCTCACTACAATCACTTCGGAAAGAGTCATCACGTTCCTATGGAAGAATTTGGTCTGTCGATATGGTAGCCCTCATGCCATAATCACGGATAATGGAACACAGTTCGCAAGCATAAAGGTTCAGAAATGGGAGGCCGAGAAGAATATAAGAATGTTGTATGCGCCCATTGCACACCCCCAATGAAATGGTCAAGTGAAAGTTATAAATTGCACTCTCAAGGAAGGCCTAAAAAAGTGACTGGAAGGGGTAAAAGGATGATGGGTGTATGAATTACCCAGTGTACTGTGGGATTATCGCACAATCCCATGAACCCCAACCGGAGAAACCCCATTCTCCCTAGTCTATGGAACAGAGGCCCTGCTACCCATCGAGGCGGACTTACCTACCATCCGCATGATCAGCTTTAGTTCTGACGACAACACCGCTGGCCTGTGCGTAAGATTGGACCTCCTTTAAGAGCTCCAAGAAGGCACTCGACTCTGCATGAAAGCCATCAAACAGCGGCTAAAACTCTCGCGTAACGTGAAAGTTAAGTGAAAGCAACTAAAGGAAGGGGCCCTCACACTGTTACAGTCAGACCTCACCGGCAGGGACTCCCGGTAGGGGGTGCTCTGACCAAATTGGGATGGGTCATTCCTCATCCACTGACAAGTGCATACCGGCGTGTTCAAGCTCATAGGCTACAACGAAAAGGCACTCCCCAGAAATTATCATGCAGATGACTTGTGCACTTACTATGTGTAACTATTTCTATCAATATAATGGTAGTATGGGACTCACTCCATATTTTCAATTTCAACAGCTATAAGGGCACCCGCAAAGCTAAAACCAAACAAAAAAAAAAAACCTCTACGCCTGATCAGCCAGAGTGGCCGTGCCAAACAGGCACATGCTGCATGCACCTTCTACAACTGACCAGTCAGAATAGACTGACTAAATAAAGTCAAAATCCTTGTCAGGCCCTGCTGCCACGATTCCATCAAATGCAATCCCGCGCGTGCAATAGCAAATAAACAACCATAACGCAACAATAAATAAATGCGAAGACAAATCAAACAACTAAAGAATTCTGGATGATACATAAATTATCCAGTTACTTTACATCACTCGGGGAAGGGTAATCTAAAAAACCAGAGACTCTATTCCCCGGAAGGGCCTGGGGTGTGAAACCCAATTTCCCTTCAGCTTCTCCCTACTCCAAAAGGGTATCAATGTCGGGGTCCTCACACGTAAATGCACTGAGGAAATCGAAGTTGTATTCAGGTAGTAGCTTCTCCACCTTCCATCGCTAGCGAAGCCACCCCTACTTAAAGCCTTGGCTACCAGCATCAGCCTGCCTACGCAACTCCAGTACCATTTCCTCAATGCGGGCGAGCCTCACAGGGAAGGGAGCCTTACCATTGGTAGAGTACGAGGGACCCTCCGCAAGAGTACGGGGAAGCCCTAACAACCCCTCCACATCTGCCAAGGCCTGGTGGGCCGTGGTGGCATTAGCCGATGCATCCAGAAGTGCCTTGGTCGCACTGTCAGTAGCCTAGTGCGCGTCAAGGACACATGCCTCTATCTGCCTCATTGCCAACACCACCTCTGTTGCTGCCCACACCCCGGTCAGGGCCTCGATGAGAACGTCATTCTCTATGTCCTGCTGCCTGATTACACCGACCTGCTTAAATAAATGCCCTTTGACCTTATTCAAGAGATCGTTCTTCTAAAGCTGCACCAGCAGCATCCCCTCCCACTCCTTATTACGGATTGCGCACCACTTTTCTAATTCTTCAAAATGGTACACCAATATCTAATTCTCAGCCTTTAGCTATCTACGCTCAACATCCGCACTCTGTAAAGCCTACACTTGTCCGGCATCGCGAGAGTTAGAAAATTTAAGGAACTCATTGAACTCCTCCACCGCCGCATAGCTCTTTACCGTAGATTGTAAGAAGATCGAGTTAATAAAATATTGAAGCAATAAAATTCAAATCAACCTCTGTGTGCACAACACCTACCCTCAATTGTAGGGTCGCGGCCTCACAAAAGTCCTATACAGAAGACTCCAAAGACCACCATAGAAGCTCACGGTCATAGGGCGTGCGGAGACCCTCCAGGCAACTCACCAATGTCTGCTCTCTGCCTTCCAACAATGAAGAGTCATTCGACAGTAAGAAAATGGGGTCCCATACCTCTACAATATCATGACCCTCCTCATAAAAGGTCTCCAGCCTATTGGCCTCTCGCACAGTAAGGAAGGCAGAATAGTCCACGAAGGGGCTGGGCTCACGAGACCTCAAGTGTTTCTTCTCCAAATATTGAGATAGAACACCGGCCTCCAGCAGCTATGCATGAGGATGGACCAGGTCTATGATCTAGGGCAGACCGGTGAACCATCCATCATCGCCTGCAGTAAGGATGACCATTAGAATAGAAATCGAGCGAGATATAACAACACCAATTACAACAACACTTACCAATCACAGCTAATCACACGAACGAGCTTCGACTAGCCAAAGGTGTTGTCACCGGGACTGACTTACTACATCCATATGCCACATTCTCTGCCTCCCGTGACACCTGCATGGACCAAGCGGGATCTACGGGAGGGACGGCCAGATCCACAACAGTAATGACACTACCTCCTTTGACATTTGTTGCCTTGGGATCGCCCCCACCAGGAATAGAAGTCGCAGCCACTGGCGCCTCCTCCACCGAACCCACAAGGCTGATTGGAGGAGCAGAACTTGTTGGAGCACCCTCCGCCGAGAAGGTAACAACACTACCTGGGGAACCTGAGCCCGCTGCGCGCGTAGCCCCAATCTTCTTCAACCTGCGGTCTAGCAGGAGAGGCCCAGAAGAAACCTTAGGCCTCGCCTGAGGTGTCACAATGGCAACTACCAACACTACAGCCTGGGGGTTGGCTCCAGCATCTGGAGACACCACTAAGGCCTTAGAGTCAACATCGATACTCGAAAACGCCAATGATGCGTCAATGACCAGGCCAGCGGCAGAGACAACCATATAATCCACGGTCGCTGGAGGAGAAGCCTCCACGGGATGTGAGGCCTGTGCAGGCAACGAGCCTCGGGTCAATGAAGAAGGGGCCAAACTCTTGATCATTATGTCGGGTAAAATAACCCTCCCTGAAAAGATGCGGCCACTAGGCTGAGCCGGCGGAGACTGTGCAGCTAAAATTTTTCATCTCTTTACCTCACCCAAAAGTGGACCCGCCGAAGCACCGAGTCCGTATTTCTTAGGGATCATGATCTCCTCTAAGGACTTCGTAGCTCCAACTGGCCCCTCACTGTGTGCGCAAACAAAGTTTACTTTTACCATAGCGCGCGCAACAAGTCTCGGCCTATCCAGCTATACATCAACGTGTGGGGGGTCATCAGTAACACAAACGAGTTAGAGTATGGTAAAACGGCAAACATACAATATAAAAACTCAACCCACATACCTATGAGACCCTCAAGGGAAGAGAATAGGGTGTCAACTATAGACCCACACTGCGCAGGACACCAACCTTCATGAGGAGGGAGGACGGATGGGTCAATAAGGTACGCGGTGCTCATCCCAGCCCATCGAAGAACCACCTTATCCAGTTGCTCTAACTGAAAGGGAAACAAACTGTCACAAGATTTCCGGGCACACACATCATCAAGCCAAGTCACGAGGGTAACGTAGGCCGGCCACCTCCTACCTTCACGTCGCAGCAAGGGCTTAGCAGCCTCTGTTTGGGTGGGCCCAACATTCATGGTGGCCGAGAACTTCCATTTAGCCGGCGCAGAACAAAGAAGAAGTGTTTCTGCCAATCATGGAAAGAGCGGAGGGGAACCAAAAAGATAATAAAACTGTTACCTAATACATTGATGGGAGTAACATGGAAATAATGTCACCCAAGATGAAGATCCAACTGGTAGAAGCAAAGGAAAATGTCCGCAAAGGTGTCTACGCTAGCCATCTTGCAGGCAACCGCAAACACGAGAATATGGCCAAAAATGTTGGGCCCTAGCTGTGAGGGTGGTACACGCCACCAAGCGCATAGGTCCTACATGATCCGAGGAATGCGCACCCTCAAGCCGGCAGATAGTTGCACCATGAAGAGAGGTACATCATCCCTGGCCTTAGTCTCCTACATCACCGGAAGATTGGCCACCCTAAGAATGTCAGTCCTTGTTAAACGATCCTCTAAAAGATCCCCAGGCCATGAGAACTTCCTCAGGTTAGAGCCAAGCTTGTCACCAGTAAGACTAGTTTGTTCAATTAAGGGAATCACAGGGCAGGCAGCCTCTTTGGGAGCCATATCAACACACAACCCACAGAGCAAGAAAAATGACGAATAAGCCAAACGATGAAGGAACAACCTTTGTGACACCACAACAGCAAGCCCAAATTAGCACCTCTGTCCGACCTACGGACCAAGGTAATCACAGCTATAATACGGAAAGGAAAGAGCTCCAAACTATGGTCGTATTTCAGAACCAAGAGGGACAGTTCACCGGAAGAACAAAAAGATGAAGAAAGGAAATGGAAGAAGGAAGTGCAAGAGATGTGAAAGCAATGAAACTTGTTCAGAGCAAAGCCGCTTTTACAGGGGGAGTTCAAATTTCAAAAAAAAAAAACTCGAGAAGCCCAATCGACATCAACTCTTAACCATACATGTGTCCATATGTCTTGGGAATGGCACATGATAGTACATAACAGGTCACGATGATGAATCCCCTGCCACTACACGTGGCCAGTAATAGCCTGCGATGCGGAGTACAGGACCCTGCCCATACTCCACCTATGGAGGGCTCCTTGGTACACTATCCAAGCATTTGCCTAGACAGACCTCGTACAAGATAAGACCTGCCTGCACAATATAGAGTTAGGCAAGGCCCCTGCATACGGCAAGCGCAACGCCCAATAAGAAGGCAACAAGATCGCCAGCGAAGGCCACCCGCGAGGGAGCACAGCCCCCATCTCTGGAGAAGGTGATACCCCTTCGTATAAAAAGGATGACATGGCCACCCATGTCTCTTCCCACGATTCCCACATCTTTAGTAAATCGTCACCCACTCGCCCAGATCACTAAACCACCCACGATCGGACAAACGTGGGATAAACCGCCCACCATTCTGGGTTAACCACTGGGTCTGAGCCTTATATACAGGAAGGCCTGGGAGGGTTGAAGGTATTATATTCTCTCCTAACAAATACTATTGAGCTTGAGGCCTTTAACTGACTTAAGCATCAGAGTGTGTTTCTGAGGTCACAACCTCGGATCTTTGCAGGTCTCAAACCCACCAGTCGATGAGTGTCAGAGGTACTCAGTCCCATCATCTAGATAGCTGAAATGAAGGTTATCAGGCCAAATTGTTGGTGTGAATTTAAGGTTGATGTTAGTTGATGGAAATTGGGATGTTTGTTGATAATTGAGGTTAAGGTAAGGTGAATTATGGATAGGTAAAATGGTAGAAAGATTTGGCCAATGAATGTTCATTTTGAAAGGTATGGCCAAATTGTTCAATGGTGGAAAAGTTAAGGAATGTTTGTGAAAAGTTAGATGTTTGTTTATGGATGGTGTTAAAGTTGGTGAATTAGTATGTAAATGAAGTTGTGAAGAAACTGGATAGGTTTTGGGCCAATTTTGAAAGTTGGGGCCGAATTGTTCATAAGGGAAAAGATTAAGGTTTTGTTTTGAAAAGTTGAATATTATTTGATGGATGATAATATACTTAGATATATTACTTGTGTTTGAAGTTACGTTGAATTTGGATGAGAATTGACCATTTTGCAAAGTTGGGGCCGATTTGTGTAAGTGGGGAAACGTTGTGGCTAAATGCTGTAATTTGGTATGTAGTGATGAAATTGGTTGTTTTTAAACGTTAAGGATAGAATGGGAAAGAATTGTCAAATTTTGGAACTTTTTCAAAAGTGGCCCGAAAACAGAAAAATTATCAAGTGTCGGAAGGTCAAAAAATGAAATGATGGAAATTGATTCCATACTGTTTGTATGATTATTTAGAGCTGACACTGATTTTCGAAACATCAAGGAAAAGGCCACCGGAGGAATTTACTGAAAGTGTACAAGCGGACTGGAAACAGCTTGGACTGTCTGATACGTCTGATATTCATCAGGTAAGGGTTCAACTGCTTTATATGCATTCTGGGCTTCTAGTTTGTATATCGGGTTAGTTAAGGCTAGTTCTCGGGTTGAGGGTGGGGCCCGGTGACTCCCGAGGCTAGTCATATGGTAAGTGTAATAGTGTGCAGGTACCCAAGCTCGGATACTGCTATTGATCAATGTATGATCAATTTGATATTTCTGGTTATATGATCTTGACGATCATTCCGTTTACACTGATATACTATGATCGTAATGATCATTCTGCTTATTCTGATATGTCATGATCAAGATGATCATTCTGTATGTTCTGATGTTCATTGATCTTAGAGATCAATTCTGGGATGCTAGAAACATCGGTCAATACTTGACCTCTGTTCTGATTCTGACGGTTTTATGATAGGGGATGTACACCCCTAGCTGGTATACTGTCACCACCACCGTCTTGTCGGTGCGTCGGAAGTTGCGGAAGCGATCATCGGAAGTGGTAATGACATCGAAGCGGAATTCTTCTCGGAGTTGTGGGCCCCAAAACCCGAATATTTTTGAACTTTTCTTTACTTATGTTTTCTAACGTGTTATTTCA
>JBBYHH010435419.1:0-11520 GCA_038382905.1 Daphne laureola
AATTAAAGAAAACTTAAAGCGCATTTATTTTGGTAGCTAAAGTATAAAAAAACATGGAATAAATGGCGTCTCCTATGGTTTCTAACGTTCTCCGGCACCGTCACCGTCCAGATTCTACAGGAGGTTCCACCGGTGCCTCTCTGCCAACCTTCCCAACCGTTCCTGGCCCTACGACGCTCCTCGGGATCTCGCATGCCTCCCTGCATCGCCGGCGAGATGTCCTCGCGTCTGTTGCTAGCGCCAGACCTGGACCTCCGGGCTTCTGGGTCAGACGTTGGCCGGCGCGCTGCCTTGGACTTTGGCCCCTGACTCGGATGGCGCTTCAAATTGGGAGGGGTGGGGGGTTTCCAGCGCCTGCTTTGTAGGACGGGGCCTTTATGCGTTTGTTTGTTGTTCGTCATGGCCGGCCAGTGAAGTTGGGTGCGAAGGGCAGCCCCTGTCCGCTTGGGGCTGCTGCCGTGTTGGCTTGGTTGGACCATCCCCTTGTGACTGATTGGTTGGATTTTTTAGATGGTGGTCTCAGATGGTTGGTCGCGGCTTTGGCGGCTGTACCGGTGGTGGGGCCGAGATGCCTATTGTGTCGACAAATGGTGTGGGTTGTCTCAAGAGGGCTCGAGTGGAGGTCTGCGACAATGGTACCCCGGAGGTGATGCAGGATCCGGCAGGGAGCTACAATGCTCCCTGCCTGGCTCCATGAGGCTTCAGGTAACGAATGGTTGGGTTCTACAGTCCGTTCTAACCATTCGTCTTTTATTAAGGACTCATATTACTCAGTGGATAGAAGTGTGTAGAAGGCTTTGGATGTGGCTCATCCAGATAGGATGTGGATCATCCAGATAGGATGTGGTGATTGTACTTGCTTTCCAAGCTTCTTTACAGGGAATAGGCGCTTTCGGGCTCGCACAACGTGGCTTCAGTGGAGGAGGATTGTTGCCTCGGTCAGTCTTGAGAATGCTGCGGACAGAAGCTTGCTTCAAACCTTATGGTTTTATGAAATGATCTACAATCAACAAAGCTTTATGAGGAGTTGTGTCTTTGCCTATTTGCTTTTGTCTATCTGAGAACCGATTTTAGTCTTTGTAGGAATTCTTTTATTGGATCCTCGTGTTTGATTTTAAGTTTTGGATTTTTTGGTTCACTACTTTTTTGGGACTATAGGTCGTGTCATGCTCGTGTTTTGCAAAGAGCATTAGTAGTTACCAGGGTCTGCTTGTGTTATTTCTCCAGTCTGAGACTGTTCGCTATTGAATGAATAGTCATTCACTATTAAAAAAGAAAGAAGAAAAGCGCATGTATTTTGAGCCCAATTAGATCATCAACGTATTCTTCTTGTTTTTTAGGAGTAAAATCCGCGTGGGGTCCCTGTTTTTAAGTTTGTGATCTATTATGGTCTCATTTTAAGTTTTTGCTTCAATTTGGTCCCATTTTTAAGTTACGCGGCCCATTGAAGTCATTTCCGTCCATTTCTGCTGTTTAAATGGATGGAGGTGGGTGAAATTGCTTTTTTACCCTCAATTAATTGTTTTAGTGCACCTCAGTATTTTAAAAGTTAAACAATTCTACCCTAACATTTTTTTATTCACACATTAACCCCAACTTTCATTCCACCTTCATTTTTACAATCTCTTTCATCTCACTTTTCACCCCACCTATCATCAACATATCAAATTCACCTTAAACACATAAAACCCAGCACACAAGAACCATCTTTTCTTATCAGCGTTCTTGTTCTTGTCGTCATTGTCGTGTTTACGAACCAATAAATTGAGTCCAGTTTCTGGAAGATGCAAATGTTTGGAGTTGCAGGGGAAGAGAAAGGGAGTGGGCTGCTAGTGAGGAGAGGGGTATCAGTTTCGACGAGTCCTCTTTCAAAGACGAGAGGCTAAGGCTGGACGCTGAAGCTTGAGAATCTATGGCCCATACTTCCCGAAGGGAATTGAAAGAAGAAGAAGAAGAGGATCCCAACGC
The DNA here is from genome assembly GCA_038382905.1 of Daphne laureola. Classification (NCBI taxonomy): domain Eukaryota; kingdom Viridiplantae; phylum Streptophyta; class Magnoliopsida; order Malvales; family Thymelaeaceae; genus Daphne; species Daphne laureola. Next base: position 1,969 of record JBBYHH010435419.1, read on the forward strand.
ATGGAAATGGACAATCCGAAACAGAATTTGGGGTTTCATCTTTCATGAGGTCTAAATCCCAGATCCGTTCATAAATGTTACATTAATATTATATTAAATTTCCTATTTTTGGAAAAAAAGTGTTTACAAATTCAAAATTATGATTTTTTTATATTTAATATACACAAATTAAACATTAATTCGAAATAAATTTTGTAATAATACATGAGACTAAAAAGATGAGAGTGATGTATTTTTGTTTAATGGTCAAAAGTGTGCAATGTGGAGTAGAGTGCCAAATATATAGAGGAGAAAAGAAGCAGGTCATACTTGTGAGTCCGTGACAACAGAAATGGATAGTACCCATCCCTCTCTAATATCAATAAGAAAATATAACACATTCAGAATTTTGGAGAAATTAAATTTGGTTATTTCTGATTGATTTTGTAGATATTCGAGGTTCTTATGTTGTGGGTTTGATGTGTTTAAAGTGAATTTGATATGTTGATGATAGGTGAGGTGAAGAGTAAGGTGAAGAGATGGTAAAAATGATGGGGGAATGAGAGTTGGGGTTAATGTATGAATATAAAAAATATTAGGGTAAAATTATTTAAATTTTAAAATATTGAGGTGCACTAAAATAATTAATTAAAGGTAAAAAAATAATTTCATCCACCTCCATCCATTTAAATGGCATAAATAGACGGAAAAGACTTCAATGGGTCACATAATTAAAAATAAGATCAAATTAAAATAAAAATTTAAAATGAAATCAGAATAAATCACAATCTTAAAACTAAAACCTCACGCACATTTTACTCTGATTTTTAGCATATCCATGTGACATTTGATTAGTGCATATTTTCTCATTGGATTAAATCTTCTAATTCCTTCACCTCTGTCTCTCAAATCTTATTAGAATTTCTAAATCTTCTTCTCTCATCATTACACTAGACTCTTTGTCCCTTCTTTCCTAATTTTATTTTATTTTATTTTCCTAAATTCCCCTACCTTCACCTAACATATTCCTATTAGCCGCGCCATTCTACTCCTCTTCTAATTCTTTTCGTCTTTCTCTCAAATGTTATTAAAATTCATCTCTCTTTTACACTAGACTTCATCTCTCATCTTTCCTAGTTTTTCTTTTTTCTTTCCCCAAGTTTCCCTATCTTCACCTGATCTACTCCTACTAGCCATCCCATTCTACTTCTCTTCTACTTTATTTGGATACTTACATTTCTCTCTCAAATTTTATTTATCTCTTCTTCTCTCGTCATGATCCTACTCTCTTTCTATTCTTTTTTTTAGGAACTCGGGGACTGCAATCCGGAAGTTTATTGATATAGATTTCCAAGCGACACTTATACCTATTAGACAAGCCCCTACAATCAGAAGCGAGAAAACTTGTCTAAAAAGTAAACCCAAAAAGGCCTAAACCAGTGTTGCACAACAAAATCAGGTTCCAAACAATTGAAACAAAACATGCAAAAACAGAACCAATATATATACCAATCCTACCCTCCACAAAAAGAATTACCTGCTCATCCAAAGCATACCAAGGTCTCTGTACATGCGAATGCACCCTGGAATTCCTTTCCCACAAGATGTAGTCGACTGTTGCTGCAAACAACGCCTTCCTTACCTTTGCCTTCTCAGTCCTGCCCTTTGCCACCCTCAGAAGCCAGCACCAAATCTTGGACCACTCACAAGACCAATCATGGAGCTTGCACTTATGAAATACTCTCAACAGAACACGTCTAGAATAAGAGCACTCAAATAGCAAGTGCCCCCTCTCATCCGAACCATCACCACAAAGCACACAATCAGTGACAACACTAGGATCCCAAGTTTGAGCCCGAGCTCTACTGGCCAACCTATTGTGCATAGTGAGTCAGAATAAAAGAGGCTCTGGGAGCATGACAAGGCCTCCATACCACTTTATACCACCTCACAATATCATTGTTTTTCACATATTACAAATATGCCTCCCTCATTAGAAATTTCTCAGTCTGCAAGTACTCATGGATAAACTCCTTGAACTCATCACGAACTCTCAACATACTTTTCCATACAACAGACCCAATCTTCAAGGGAATAGACTAGAAATCTCTGCCAACACTATAGTAAATATGTACCCATCTAATCTAGAGGTTGTCCTTGTCAGTGAACAACCTCCACATCTTACTTCCCGCAACTACAAGGTTCTAATGTACCAAAGAAAACATGGCAAGTCCCCCATGAGGCTTAGGCAGACACACATCATGCCAAGCCACATGATGAGACTTAGCCTCAACCGAGCCAGTCCATAAAAATGCTCTACAAAATTTCTCAATATCAATCATTACAGACTTAAGCAATGGGAAAATGAGTGCCCAATAGTTCTAGATCCCAAAAATCACAGATTTCAAGAGTTGCAAACGGCCTGCATATGAAAAATACCTCACTGTCCATTAATTCAAACGACCAAAGATCCTTTCCAGTAAAGTTTGACAGTGAGCATCATAGATTCTAGTGCCCACCAGTGGAACCCCCAAATAACTGATTGGAAAGGTACAATCTCCATACTCAAAGCCTCTTGAATATACTTTCCTAGACCCTCTTTAGTACCAGCTAAGAACAACCGACTTTTTTGTAAATTAGAAAAAGCCTAGTTGCACTATAAAACTCATCGGGGGACTGTAAAATAACACCTAGTCTTCTTAATTGGCTTAGTAAAAATCATTAGGTCATCTACAATAGCAGATGAGAAAGATTTAGAGGTGCACATTTCGGGTGATACACCAGCTTCCATTCAGCAAAGAACCTCCCCAGTAATTTGAAAAAATACACCATAACAAGTACAAAGAGCAAGGGGGAGAGGGGGACCCTTGCCTAAGCCCCACATTGCCTTTCAAAAAACCCTCAAGAGTTCCATTAATGCTTTTGGAAAATCAAGGGATTTCCACACACACCATCACTCAATTAACAAACAGCTTAAGGAAACCAAACTGCACTAGAAAACTCCTAAAAAATCGAATCATATGCATTCTTTAAGTCCGCCTTAGTCAACATTCTAGGGGAAATACCCTTCTTATTATACCTCTTACTAAATCATCACATAAAAGCACATATCCATTACAGTCCTACCTTTCCCAAAACCCCTTTGATAAGGGTTTATCAAACCTTGAAGAATAGGCTGCAATCTCAAAGCCATGGCCTTAGACATGATTTTATAAATCATATCACAACATGCTATTGGCCTAAATTCACCAGCAGTGGCAACATGAGTAGACTTTGGCACTAAGTGAATTACAGTAGTTGTCAAAGCCTTAGGGACCTTCCCCTCCTACAAACAATATTGTATAGCACTGAACAAATCTGACTTTACAAGGTCCCAATGTTGCTGGAAGAAACCAGTTGTGAAACCATCAGGCCCTTATTGGGAGCCATAGAACCCAAGGTCTGATGAATTTCTTCTAACTGCAGAGGCATAGAAAGGGCATGAGCTTGCTCAGCAGAAAGCAAAGGCCCAGAAAAAGTTACCTTAGATCTAGCCCTAACCTTTCCAGGTTCTGTCTTAACCAACAAACCCTGAAAAACATCCAAGAACTCTACTTTAATTTCCTCAGGCAAAAGCAACTTCTTGCCATTCCTCCCAATCAGGCAAGAAACCCTAGACTAAGCCCTTCTCTCCCTCACCTGGGCATGGGAAAATTATTATTTCCATCACCCAACTGAAGCCATTCAGAGGAAGCCTTCTGAGCCAGAAAGACCTTCTCACAAGCCCGAGTCTCAGCAAGAAAAATCTTCTTCTGACCCAAATCTTTCTATAAACCTTGGTTAAAGGGGTTATGATGCAACAAACTAGACAAACCCTCAACTTCCATTTCCAGAGCTGAAATATTCAAGGTAATATCCATAAAATACTCATAATTAATCTTCTTCAAACTGGCTTTAACAACCTTCAACTTCAAGCTTAAATATACTACAGTATTTCCCAGGATAGCCACACTCTAGGCAGATTCCACAATGGAAGAATAATCACAATGTTGATGCCACATATTAAGGTGACGGAAAGAAACCCTGAAGGCCCCCACACCAACTCTAAAATGCGCCAAAGCAACAACATGATCAGAATCTACCACCTTCTTAAACTCAGTAAAAGCCCCACAAAAATACTCCAACCAAGCAGGGTTAGCCAACACTCTATCAAGTTTGCAATACACCCTATGTAGGCCCTCTTGATTATTACACCATGTAAACTTTACCCCAATAATTTTTGTGTCCACCAGCCACAAGTCTTTCACACACTCTATAAAACCAAAGCAATGCAGGTTACAACCACTAATAAACACCTTTCCATCAGCAGTCAGAACTTCATTGAAGTCTCCCATCAGAACTCAAGGAGAATCCAGACCAGGCCCCACCCTCCTCAAGTCCTCCCAAAGACTACTCCTCAACACTTTAGTTTTCAAAGAATAAATGGTAGTAAAAAAGCATGACCACCCTTCCATAATATGAGTTACAGAAGCATGAATAAACTACTCTGCAGAGCTAACATGAGAAACCTTGTACAAGGCAGGATCCCGCACTACCCACACACCCCAATTCAAAGCATGGTAGAAAATCCTACCTAGGGAAACAAGATTTAACCACTGCAGAAAGTTTTCTGGCTTTAACCATAGTTTGAAATAATACAAAAAAAACCTACAAAATTCTTTTTTGTTACCTTCCTTACTATTTTATGTTTATGAGGCCTATTAAGGCCCCTCAAATTCCAGCCCCTCACATTAGGTAAGATAGGATAGGTGCACATCATTGTCTACCAAATCAATGAACTCTAAGCTTGCAAATGAGTTTCCAAAGCCACAATTTGCTTAATTTGCTTAACAAACACCTCTTTCTTACTAGTACTACATCTTCAATGTATTTAAGTTGCTATCATTTACCACATTTATTTTATTTTTTATTAGTTGTCGACTCATTTACTAAGAAAGCATAGATGTCTTAAATTTTAATCATCTTTTACTTTTACAATATTTGACAATAACTTCATATTCTTCGCGCGCAATGTATAGGTTTAGTCCAGTCTTCTTTAAACCCAAAAAAATAACGTCATACCCATAAATAAGAATTGTGAAACACCCACAAACACACCCTCCCTAAACCCGTTTAAAAAATAGAACAAAGATAAAAGAAGACCTTCAACACTCAATCACTGTCTATTGAAACCCTAGATAACGCAAAGAGGAACTCGAGACTGATTGTATCCTCTCTCAATTCCCTTCATCAAAGAATCGATGGAGGCATTCAGAAAGATGTGTGTTCTCTTTTTCAATCATAATATCTCTTTTACCCTTAAAAAAATGGTGGTGAATATATATGCCTTATATATGACCAAATGTATCACCATATATTTTGTTCCTTTTCGCATTTATTTCTCTTGGATAGTTAATATATCCTGCATAATTAGACACACTCTGGATTTGAGGATGCTAGGAAAAAAAGTTGTTTCACTACTAATTAATGCATGCGATATAAATTCTAATTTACAGAATGGAAAACACATCAATTATACTTACCCTATTCTTTTTTTTTTTCCTGCAGTGCCCCCCTCCCCCCACTAGGGTTTCTGGTCTGCAGTATTCAAGTCTCCTCTAACGTTACTAGATCTTTTTCTCCCGACAATGATGTTTTCTTCCTGATAGAGATGATGGTTCAGCAACATTTGCTTTGATGGCTAGCGGCGGAATTCCATGTCTACGACAGTGTCTCCCTCCACATCCAGTTTGACGCTTCATGTGTGGCTAGTGGCAGGACCTCTTTAATCAATGGATCCTCCTCGTCGCCTAGCCCTGGTTCTTCCGTTACTGATTCCTTTGATGCCATCTGATTTGCTTGGCCCAATCCAAGAGCAAGGTACTGTGGTGAAGGCGGTGGGGGGTTTGTATGTGGTTGATGATGCGATGGATAGTGGTGGGTATCATGGACCAGCTTTGGAAAAAAAGGCTCTCTTGGTGTGGAGATTAATTAGTCAGTGTTTAGTAGGGTTGAGCATTAACTTACCATGCCCAAATCCACGAGACACATGGATCATCGGACTTCTTGGGGCATAGGTCTCCCCAGCTGGCTAGTTCGCAAAAGTTCTTTTTTTATCCTGTTTTTCTTTTCTTATTCTGTGTCTACTGTCCTGATGGGCCGGTGTTCGCTGATTCTTGTCTTGTGCACTGTTGGTGTTATGGGGTGGAGACTCTGTTATTGTTGTTTGGTTCTGCTCTCTTCCCTGTTAGGGTTTTTTGTCACAGTCATTTGACATTTTTAGCTCCTTTGAAACTGTATGTTGGGTCAGATAGATTATTTAAATTTCTTTGCGGCAATTTTTGTCTTGATCCGGCTTCCTTAGAGGTGGCGCAAGGTTGAGAACTTTGCCCTTCGGCTTTGGACGGTGTCTCATATTCATATGCCTTAGTGTTGGGTAAGTGTAGTCGAAACCCCTTCTACCTAGTACTTTCGGCTATGTTTTTGTTTCCACCACATTTGAAAAAATATCTTATTTTATCATTAATATTTAATTATTGAATCTAAATTATCACTATTTTAAAAAAAAAATCCATTTAAACATTGTATTTGGTTTTATGGTCCTTTTTTTTTTCACTCAAATAATTTCTTGATTAAATCAGTAAACGAAGACTTTTACCGTCATGATTTGCCACGTGGCATCCAGCTTGGAAAAAATTGTGGAATTAATTAAGTATTAAAATATATTTTTCGGCAGAGTGGGGTTATCACCGGAAGCCGCCGTCGCTTCTTCTTCTTCATCCTTAGTGCATCGTTGCTTCACAAAGTACCGATCCTGAATATTTTCAAAGAATGCATTTAATTAATTAAATGTTTTGCACTTCCAGTGACACAACACACCAACGACACCAACCATTCACAAAGTACCAAATATTTTCAAAGAATTCAAAGGGAAAGGATCAGATCAAAATCAGACATGAAGCTCCTGGATTTGGCAGAGGTCTCCGCCTTCACATCACCGACGCCGCTCTATTTTACAGAAATTGGGGATTTTACAAAAAATGAATTTGGGGGTTAGGGTTCAAGGGATTTTAGATAAGGATTTGTAAAATTGAAAGTTTTGGGAAAGTAATCTGCTAGGAAATATGAGGAACACGGTGAAGGATGAGAAGATGGGAGTGAAACTCAGTCCGGCGAGTCCGGCGGACAAGAACCAGTTGGCGGCGGATGAATTAAAGCGATAATTAGTATGTGTTTTGAGAAAACATGAAGTAATACTACGTGTACAAAAAATACAACTCATCTCTCCGATAAATGCCACGTCATCACAAATCAGCAAAAAAACGGCAACCTATTAAATTTTAACGGTGATGATGAAATGAGATAAAAAATCATAACAGTAATGGTAAAATGGATCTTTTTTTTTAAGTAGTGATAATTTAGATCCAATAACCAAACATTAATTGTAATTTGAGACATTTCCCCTATCACTTTTGTGTATGTTTGCGTTGTGATGCTTTGTTTTAGCTTCAACCCGGTTTCGGCTATTAGCTATTTTAAGTTTGGTTGGCTCGGAATGGTTTCATTCCTGAGTGGTATGTTTTTTTTTTTTTTTTGATCCAATTTAATCTGGGGATACCCTAGTCGCCCGTCCTACTTAGTAAGACTGTCTCAAAGATGGAGGTCCCAGTTGTTTGACTGAGATTTGAATGCAGAAATTGACCGGTCTCACAGACAGGGGAGAGAATCCTCGTATGGTATTCGGTCAAAACCTAGACCTATTTTTTGTTCGATTCCAGAGAGATTCGAACTCAGACCATCCATACGATCTATGTAACCTTCCAACCATTGCACCGCGTTCCAAAAAACTGGTATGTATCTTTTCTCCTTTATATATAAGCCTCTATTTGATAAAAAAGAACGGAAAACACATCTTGAAAATCATTTGTTGGATTGGACAAAAATGAAATGTATTGCAGCAAATAGTTTATGCCCCATCCCTTCCAAAATAAAATGTATGACTCAAATATTTGTTACGATTAATTTGATAAAATATTTATATAAAAATATATAGTAAAGTACAAAATTTGATTTATTTGTATATAAATTATTTTACTTAATTATATCCATTAAAAAGTTAAAGAAAAAACTCATAAAATGAAAGGTAACATCCTTGTCTAGGAGACTCCTAATCATGAGTTGAAAGTAATACCTATCCCTAATTTGTCTTTCGTCTCACCAAGCCCACGTACAGTCCCTTGGGTTCACACTTCCCATGCACGATTGAAAGGGTTAATTATTACGATCCTAAGCAAGTAGCCAAAACTCCCTCCTCCCTATTTAATTATTATATTTAACTTTTATATTTTTATTTGATTGAATTTTTTATTAAAAAAAAATTTTTAAAAAAATTTGAAAATCTATCTTTAAAAATTAGAGATATTGATTTATCTTATATATATAAGTTACTTGATTTTATGTACCGAAATATTGAAGAAAACAAAATACATTACATGCTGAAAAAGAAACGTAACTATTAAAAAGGAACGAAAGGAGTATAATTTATAGAAAATGAGATATTGGGATCATCTTGATATTGCGATATACTTCCTCCATCCCCAATTAATCTTATACTTTATTTTTGTTGTTTTACAGTATTTAATTTATGATTTATTTTCATGAATGTTTAGACATTTAAAACTAAATATATAATTTATATGTATATTATAATTTGAAGTATAAACTTTTCAAATATATTTTTTCTGAATTTTTTGTAACTTTTATCATTTTTAAAATTTGAATCAAACGTTGAACTTTAAAACAACAAAAAGAAAGTGTAAGATTAATTAGGGATGAAGGGAGTAAAAATTACTAAGTTTAAAATAGTGTTTAGTTTTTTAATGATTAAATTTTAAAAAATTATTGTGAAATTTATGAAAAGAAAGCTTTTCATTAAAAAATTAAGAAAATATTTGTAAGCTAAACATACCCTCAAATTAAAGATTTAGAAAACTAAAGAGAGAAAAAAATAATATTTACAACATACTACATTTTTTATTAGGACATAGTTAATGAGGGAGTTATTAGGTCACCAGAAAGAAAAAACTCATCATCACATGATTTACAAGTCACAACACAATTAGCATTCAAGCAAGAAACTAAAAGTTTATTTATTATGCCATCATCAAACTTTAAAAATTGTATTGTTATATAATAGAAGTAAGAGATGAAATTAGTTAATTATCTTCTTAACAAGGTGAAACAAAAGAACAAAAACAATTCTAGAAAAAAACTGCGATGCTCTCTAGGGTTTAAACTCAGCGGTGGCGCCGTCGTGTCTCCTGCGTCAATGGAGTGTTGCGGCTTCCCGGCAGCGATCCGGGCTCATTGCGCTTACTACTGCTTCGTCTCAAAGGGGCTTGTGGATGATTCGCCCACCCAGGCGTTATTGTCGATGGGGCTTCATTTGCATTCGTGGCCAGTTGGATCCTACGGGGTGTGTTACACCCACATCGGAGGAATAGTAGAAATCCGAGAAAATATTGCCGGAGGACAAAATTGGTAATTACCGGGATC
>JBBYHH010435641.1:0-11519 GCA_038382905.1 Daphne laureola
GAGCTGAAGTTAGCTACTTCTAGCTAACTTGAGCTGGAGTTAGTTACTTGTGAACTAACTTGAGCTAGTACTAGCTATTTTTAGCTAGCGTGAGCTAATGTTAGCTACTTCTAGCTAACTTGAGCTGAAGTTAGCTACTTCTAGCTAACTTGAGCTAGAGTGGAGCTGAGTATAGATACTTCTGTTACATCCACCGCGGTCAGACGATGGTTTTCTGACGTATTGTGGCCGACGGTTAAGTTTCATGTTCATTGGAACTAATATCTAATGCATAAGGTATGGGTGATCAGTAATTTATGTGCTTGAAATGGCAATTAAGGCTCGTTTTATGGTATTGAACTTGTGATGTTATGAATTGATGAATGTTGTGTTAAATGTTGTTTTGGTTAAGTCTGGATGCGAGAAACAGGAAGTTCAAAGTGCAGGTCGTTCAGGCGAGTTTCGGGCGATGCGTACCGAATGGCGGGTGATCGTCTGGACCCTGAACAAGTTGGACAGGACCCCGGGTGAGCCACGAGTGACTTACCGCAAAAGGCGGGCGATCGCCCGAGATTGAAAATGCAAGAGAGACAGGGCCGCGGGTGAGATGCGGGCGATGCCACGCAAGGGGTGAGAGATCGCCTGCGCTGGAAAATGAGTATAGGTAGTGGGCCGGGCGACCGCTGGGCGAATGGAACGCAACGGCGGGCGATCACCTGACCCCAAGAACACGTGAGGAAGGAGCGTGGGCGAACGGCGGGCGACCGGACGCATGTTCCGGGCGATCGCCCGACACCCCTGGGCACGGAAATCTGCTAAGTTTAAAGCGTGAAAAGAGAGAGAGAAAACCATTTTTCTTCTCCCTCCGCCATAGTTGCGATTCTTGAAGCTTCCAAAGGCATGGATTTCATCATTCTTCATCGTTTTCAAACGGGAAAAGCTTGGTTCATGTTAGAATCATCGAGGTAAGATGATTTCCAACTTGTATTCCTTGATTCAAGCTTTAGTTGGAGATTTTATAAAATCCCCAAATATGAATCTGAATTCGATTCTTAAAGAGAAGCTTGATTTCATGGTATTAAAGTGTTAATGGGTTGATTATGGTGTAGAAACGAGTTCTACTTCACTAAATCTCCATGAATTGGTAAAGATTCAAGTTAGGGTTTATAAGTGTTCATGGATGGGAAATGAGGGATTGTTGAATTGAGGTTAAATTAGTGTTATTGGGTGTATTTGAGGCAATATTAATACTTGGACTTATGTTCAATTCATGCTTAATGATGGAGCTAAGGCAAAGTTTAAGGAAATTGGTGTATGATCAAAGTGTTGTATTCTGATGAATGGATGGTTCAATTATGCTTGTATGATGATTCTAAGCAACTTTAATACTTGGAGTGAGTTGCGAATCATAGCGTATGATTGAGTTATGGGTTAAGTTCAAAGTTGGGCAATTATGTGAAATGATGAATAGTGCTGGGAAAGTGGAATGTAGGAGCATGAATGATCTTGGATTAGGTCATTAAACATGCATGTGAAGTTATAGTGAATTTGGATAAGGTTTGATCAGTTTTGAAATAATGGGCTCAAATGGATAACATTGATTAAACTTGGTATGTGTTAAGGAAAGTGAAATGTTTGGCTATTGATATTCTTTAGTTGTGTTATTATGCATATAAATAAAATTGTATAGAGATTGGATGAGAATTGATCGTTTTGGGAATTATGGCCATAATGTTCAAATGAGCAAAGGATAAGGTTAATTGATGAGAATTGTTTAGATAATGATGGAAATTGAATGTGTTTAAGATTGAGAATGGGATAGCCAAAGATTAGAGGATTTTGGTACTTTTCTGGAAATGGTCAGAAAATGGGAAAATTGCTAAGTGTCGGAAAATGTAAAGATTAAATGATAGATACTGATTCCGAATTGCTTATGTGATTGTTCAGAGTTAGTGTGGCATTTCTAGAACATCCAAATGAAGGCTACCGTGATTATTTACCGGTAGTGCACGGGAAATGAACGGACAAAGATCTGATTGCTATTGTTTCCAAGTAAGGGTTCAACCTCCTTAAATGTGTATTAAGGTAAAGCTTATGCCATTTCAGTTAGTTGAGATCAGTCTTAGATCGGTGGTGGGGTCTATGACTGGTTCCATGGTAGCGGTAAAGGTATGCAACTATATGGATAATGCAATGGTTCCGTGCGTCTTTGTGACCACCGATCCCATCGATTGTTAAACATAGTGTTGTGGTTCCTGCGTCTCTGTGACCCTGAACCTAATGGGAGCGACACAACGTGTCATGGTTCCGTGTGTCTGTGCAACCATCGAACCTTCTGCTTGTGACACGGTTATTGTTATGTGATGGGATTGGTTCTATGAGTCTCCATGATCACGAACCCTCTGTCTGATGTGTCGTGGTTCGTGAGTCTATGTGACCCGAACCTTCTTCTTGTGACACAATCTTTCGTGGTTCCGTGCGTCGATATGACCACCAAACCCTCTGTGTTTGTGACACGGATATTGTTATTGATTGATTGATTGATTGATTGATGACAGTTTTAAAGGGTCCTCGGCCCTCGCTGGTACCATGCGCATTGTTAGTGTTTTGACCTCTCGTGGTATGAAAGAGGACCACAGAGGGCCGTCGTAATGGGTATAATGTAATCGAAAGGAAAAATGTGTATTGTATGTACGCATTCATATGGATCATGGTTTATGTAGGACATTGCACTAGTATAGTGCATCCTGTCATACTAACATTGTCATTGCAGGTAAATCGTGAAGACAACTTTTATTTTTACCTAAACCCTTACTGAGTTCTCTCGGGAACTCACCCCTTTCATTATAACTATCTTGTCAGGAGCTTATAGTGTTGGACTGCAGAGCATCTCGCTCGATCCCATTGTGATTGTCTGTAAAGGTATTATTAGCTCCTTCTGATTGTTCTAACTATTGTTAAAGGGAAAGGGTGGGGTGAGCCCGATAGAGAAAATGTGTGTGAAATGGCATAAAGGTTATAAAGTGAATACGGAATGAGAAAAGGAAAGGAAATTAAGAAAGGAAATGGTTATAACGTGAAAAAGAAAGGTATGTCAGTAATGTGAACGGAATTTATGGGAAATGGATATATGTTTCTGATATATGTAATAATAACGGGTGAACGGATTTTCTGGATAAGCACTAAAGTATGTTGTGACTAACGGTTAACCTTTCTATTCTTTTCATGTATTCAGCAGCAACAGCAGTATCAGGTGCTAATGTCGGGATCTGGCAGATCCGACTACCGATATTGAGTGGTATTACCTATTGGAAGATGGCTCTGTAGATGTAGATTGCATGCATACATGTAGAAATGGATATGTGATTAAGTTTACTTATGTGATGACATGTTTGGTGATAGGCAAAATGGATTACCAATGGAATGAGTTAGTGATGTTATTAATTGTGGAATTTCTTGGTTGCATGTTTATCTATCGGGGAGCCTCTGCCCAGCAGTGAAAGGACAGACTCTTTTCTGGTGTATCTGGTCTGAGCGGAGCTCAGTATATCTGTATATATTGTGAATTATGAAATGCAGGTACGAGGAAAGCAGAAAATCTATTTTGTTGAATCTCGTAAACAGGGACCTGGAAAGTGGTTTAAAGCCACGTATTAGCTGCGCAATATAGGAAAGATCGTTTAGTTCACCGCTGCCCTTTCGACCCCACGTCCACTTCCCGTCGGGTCATGTAGAATTGGGGTTGGTGGTGACAAGTTGGTATCATAACATGGTTAAAGGGTAAGAGACTAAGAAGAAGGTTAAAGTGTGGTCTTGGTAAAGTAACAAATGGATAAAGGTAGTTTTGAGATTATTGTGAGAATGTTCAAGAATGAATTACAAGGTGAATGGGTACTTGGACTTCTGAGAAGTGTCTTCGGACGGGCGATGCCCCTGGTCTACCGATCGATTCCAAGCATGTTCTGTAAGAAGAGCTTCTTACGAGAACATCCTCAGAATGAGAAGTAGGACTGCAGGCAGTCAGTCCAAACATACTCGAAAAGAATAGGTTAGTGAATTTTCTGGTAGGAATTGTTATTATGTATGTTGTTGCCTAATGTGATTGATGCTGAAATGATATGTGATAAATTGCATCAAGCATTATGCATTGCATCTACACTACAGAGTCAATAGGAAATACTGCTGCTTGATTATGCTGTAAAGTTGACCGTTATATGTGCTCTTTCTTATGTTATGAATTTCAGGAAAATGATTGATACTGGCAAATAGCGAGCTATGTTCTCGGGGATAAGGGATACAGATCCCGCTCCGTATGATAACGTTAAAGGGAAGTATGGGATGCCCAACAACCATCAGTGTTAATGGAACTTTCATTGCAGTAGGTTCGGATTTGAGGGACCTAATGCAAGTGTTTAAGGATGTGAATGATTGTGGAATAAATGATGTCCGGAGGCCCTAGCGGCCCCGGATGAGTGTGTAATAAGTTTTGACGAGTTGACATGAATAAAGCGTTTATAGTGTTTCAGTCCCCCTCGATTGTATAGGTAAAAAAAGGCCAAAAGTAGCCAAATTATGATGTACAGGTATGGATCTGATTTGGAAGGTTGGATCTTCCTTCTAATGATATAGTTTTAATGGCTAATGTTTGACCCTCATGACCGAGAGTATTGTCAGTGAGAGGGAATAATGAGCGTAGGGAAAATGGAATATATGTAACAGGATAGATGAGGTCCCGACATGGATTGAGAGTGAAAGATGAAGGTATGAGTCCCACTCTGTTTGGAATTATGAAAAGAGGAATGCCTTAGCCAAGGTAATAAAGGAAATAGCCACGGAATAAATAGAACATTTATAGAATAAGAAGATCATCGATTAAATGGTAAGGGTTTTGTGTATTGGTCAGATGAAGTTGTTGAATCGGTGGATAAAATGAATGTTTAAGGGAACTTTAGTTCTCAAAGGGATTGGATTGCGCGAGGTCATGAACAATAAATATTTTTAAGGTTAGTTCAATGTGATTATAGGTACCGTTTAGTCTTAGGACTCGGTACTGTCTGTGATTATTGTGTAGGAAACTGGCAATTGACTCGGGGTGCAGTGAGATATTCCCGGAGGATGGGATGCCACCTCAGCTCAGGAAGGTAGTCTAAACTACCTCTCCCGCCTGACAGACGGTGGTTTGAGTACGTTAATCAATATACAAGTGTGCATAGTAATGTACTAAGGTATATTACTTTTATGTGAAACTGTATTGGAATTGGATATGAAATAATTGATATGAATAATGGTATAGTAACGGGTATAGAATGCTTTATGATTGATTCGAAGTACCAAATAAGATTGAACTGGATTCTGTAGTCAAGGAAATGACGGGAAAAATAGGGACAGAATGAATTGGTATTTAAAATTTTTAAGGTTAAGGTACTCTTGGAGGGCCAAGAGTCTTAAGAGGGGAAGAATGTTACAGCCACCGTGGTCAGATGATGATTTCCTGATGTATTGTGGCCGGTGGTTAAGTTTCATTTTCATGGGAACTCAGATTTAATGTTTAAGTATGAATGTTGGTAACTGTTAGGTTTGAGATTTGTATGTAAGTATGCTTTATGTTCTTAAGTATGCAAGGTTATGAATTGATGAATGATGTGTTAAGAAATGTTTTGGTTAAGTCTGGATGCGAGAAACAGGAAGTTTGAAGGGCAGGTGGTTCAGGCGAGTCATGGGCGACGTGTACCGAATGCTGGGTGATCGCCTGGGCCCTGAACTGGAATGGACAGGAGTCCGGGCGAGCGACGAGAGACTCACCACATAAGGCGGGCGATCGCCCGAGCTCAAAAATGAAAAGAGACAGGGCCGTGAACGAGACGCGGGCGATGCCACGCAAAGGTTGGGCGATCGCCTTCACTGGAAAATGAGCAGAGGCAGTGGGCCGGGTAACTGCCGGTGATTAGAGCGCAACGCTGGGTGATGGGCCGACCCCAAGAAAATGAGAGGCAGGAGCGCGGGCGAACGGTGGGCGACCGGATGAATATTCTGGGCGATCGCCCGACACTCCTAGAATGAAAAGTTGCACGAGTTTTAAACCCAAAAATAGAGAGAGGAAACCATTTTCTCTTCTCCCTCCATCGAAACTACGATTCTTGAAGCTCCAAAGGCTTGGATTTGGCCATTGTTCACCATTTTCTAAGGGGAAAAGCTTGATTCATGTTAGAATCATCGAGGTAAGGTGATTTCGAACTTGTATTCTTTGATTCAAGCTTTGGTTTGGTGATTTTAGAAATCCCCAAATATGAATCCGAATTTAATCATTAAAGAGGAGCTTTGTTTCATGATATAAAAGTATTAATGGGTTGATTATGATGTAGAAACAAGTTCTACTTCGCTAAATCTGCATGAATTGGTAGAGATTCGAATGTTAGGGTTTATAAGTGTTCATGGATGAAATTTGGGGGAATGTTTAATTGGCCTCAAATTAGTGTTATTGAGTGTATTTGGAGTAACATTAATACTTGGACTTATGTCAAATTCATGCTTGATGATGGAGCTAAGGCAAAGTTTAAGGAAATTGGTGTAGGATCAAAGTATTGTATTTTGATGAATTGATGATCCAATTATGTTGGTATGATGATTCTAAGCAACTTTAGTACTTGGAGTGAGTTGAAAATCATTGAGTATGGTAGAGATATGGATTAAATTCAAAATTGGGTAATTTTGTGAAATGATGAATAGTGATGGGAAAGTGTAATGGTTATGCATGGATGATATTAATATGGATAAATGAGCATGCATGTGAAGTTGTAGGGAATTTGGATAAGGTTTGATTGGGTTTTGGAATAATGGGCTCAAATGGATAATATTGGTTAAACTTGGTATGTGTTAAGGAAAATGAGATATTTGGTTATGGATGTTCTTGAGTATTGTTGTTATGTACATAAATGAAATTGTATAGAGTTTGGATGAGAATTGATCGTTTTGGAAATTTTGGCCAAAATGGTCAAATGATCAAAGGATAAGGTTAAATGATGAGAAATGCTAGGTAATGATGGAAATTGAATATGGTAAATGATTGAGTATAGGATGGGTAAAGTGTAGAGGATTTTGGTACTTTTTTGGAAATAGGCAAAAAATGGGGAATTTACTGAGTATCGGAAAAGGTAAAGATGAAATGATAGATATTGATTCTGAATTTCTTATATGATTGTTCAGAGTTAGAGTGGGTTGCTGGAGCATCCAAATGAACGATATCGAGGATAATTACCGGTAGTACACGGAAAAGGATCGGATTTCAGATCTGATTGCTATTGTTTCCATGTAAGGGTTCAACCTTCTTAAATACGTATTAAGTTAATGCTTAGTGCCATTTCAGTTGATTGAGATCAGTCTTAGACCAGTGGTGGGGTCTATGACTAGTTCCATGGTAGTGGTAAACGTGTGCAGGTATAAGGATAATGCAACGGTTCTGTGCATCTTTGTGACCACCAGACCCAATGATAGTGATGTCATGTGTCATGGTTCGCGCATCTATTTGACCCAAACTAACTGGGTGTGACATAATGTGTCATGGTTCTATCTATCTGCGCGACCACCGAACCCTCTGGTTGTGACACGATTATTGATATGGTATGGGATTGGTTCAGTGAGTCTCCACGATCACGAAGCCTCTGTCTGATGTGTCATGGTTCGTGAGTATACGTGACCCGAACTAAGTACTTGTGACACAAGGTGTCGTGCTTCCGTGCGTCAGCATGACCACTGAACCCTCTATTTTTGTGACACGGTTATTGATTGATTGATTGTCTGTTTGACAGCGGTTTTAAAAGGTCCTAGGCCCTCGCTGGTACCATACGCTCTGTTAATGTTCTGACCTATCGTGATATGAAAGAGGACCACAAAGGGCCGCTATGATGGGTATAATGGAAATGAAAATGTGCATTGTATGTACGCATTCATATGCATCATGGTTTATGTAGGACATTACACTAGTATAGTGCATCATGTCATACTGACATTGTCATTGCAGGTATATCATGAAGAAAATGCTTATTTCTACCTAAACCCTTACTGAGTTCTCTCGGGAACTCACCCCTTTCATTATAATTATCTTTTCAGGAGCTTTAGTGTTGGACTGTAAAGCATTTCACACGGTCTTATTCTGATTGTCTGTAAAGGTATTGCTACCTCCTTCTAATTGTTATGATTGTTGGTAGAGGGAAAGGGTGGGGTGATCCTGATAGAGAAAATGTGTATGAAATGGCATAAAGGTTATAAAGTAAGTATAGAAGGTGAAATGGAAAGAAAAGTAAGAAAGGAATTGGCTATAAGGTGAAGTTTATTGGAAAGGTATGTCAGTAAAGTGAATGGAAAATGATAGTCATGGGAAATGGTTATATGTTTCTTTTATATGTCATGTTAACGGGTGATGGATTTTCTGGACTACTTGGACGAGCATTTATGTATATATGAGACTAATGGTTAACTCTTATGTTATTTTCATGTACTCAACAGCAGCAGTATCAGGTGCTAAAGTCAGGATCCTGCGGATCTGACCACCTATAACGAGTGGTATTACCTATTGGAATATGGCTCTGTAGGTGTAGTTTGCATACATGCATGTAGAAATGGATATGTGGTTAAGTGCACTCATGTAAAGTGATGGTTAATGATGTGTGAATCAGACTACTGATAAGTTATGCTACTGATGTTCATTGTGAATTCTAGATTGCATGTTTAATTTATCGGAGAGCCTCTGCCCAGTAGTGAAAAGGCAGACTCTTTTCTGGCGTATCTGGTCTGAGCGGAGCTCAGTATATCTGCATATGTTGTGAGTTATGAAATGCAGGTACAAGGAAAGTAGAAATTTTATTTGGTAAATCTCGTAAACAGGGACCTGAAATGTGGTTTAAACCCACATATTGACTGCGTAATACAGGAGGGATCGTTTAGTTCACCGCCACCCTTCTGACCCTGCGTCCGCTTCCCACTGGGTCGTATAGCGTGGGGGTTGGTGGTGACATGATGTATCTTGATAAATCATACTCATTTCTACAAGAACAAGTAAGTGGAAGGCATCATACATAATTATACAATTAAGGGCCGAAACTATGTACCTTACACCTTTTGAAAAACGGCTTAAGGAATACTAATTCCTTGCTCCAACTCCAATGTATGCTCTTTCCTTACTCGTTTTTTATGGATTGTCTTGTTGAATTCTTCAAGGATGATGACGGATGGAGATGAAGATGAGGATGACTCATTTGAACACCAAAAGAAGAGAAAAGGCATACTAGATGGAGATGCCAAGAGGTTGAATGTGTTGAAGAGAACACATTGTTGATCCACCCTTAATCTCCAAGAATTACCCAAACTTGCACCAGTTGAGAGAAAAATGAAGAAGAAGAAGAAGAATATTATAAGAATTATGTGAACTAGTGTAAAACCTAATGATCATTTCTCATTTTATAATTTCACTAACTATTTATTTCCTTGAAATGAATAGCATTTATCCTTTATAATTTCTCCAAAAAATCAGCCATACATATATTGCCATTTAATGGAGTTATTCCATTGTGCAAGGTGCATACACCTTGTACCAAAGTTATCAAAATATCCTTATTTTGATAAAAGGTGCTAAAAGTGGTTATAAATATAAAATTAGGTTTGGAATTATACAAAATAGTTTCAAACAATTTCATTTCACATAATTGAGCTCATTTAAGCTCATTAGTGCACTTTTACCAAAATATCATTACTTTGATAAAAGGTGCCCTAATGGTTTCTTCTTCAAAAAATGAGCTGAGGTTAGTTACCTTTAATTAACTCAAGCTCAAATACTTTTAGTTGTAGTGAGCTAAATTTGAGTTACACTCCTCTGAGTAGGAGTACCACCTCAAAACGTTCTTGGTGCGCCAAAGATTTCCAACAAAGCATACACCAAATAATAAGCATAACGTACCGAGAACTGACCTGAATCCTCCATACCCCTGGTAAATTGGTCCAAACGCGACCGTGAGCTGAGAGGCAGAGAACAGATAATCTCAACATCAGTCGGGTGGAACAATTCCTCAATCTTGTCCATCTTCCACGTATGTGAAAGTGGATTAATCAAATCCGAAACAAGCATGTCCGGATACAATAATGATGCTCTAGTAACCATCTCAAAATGTGGCCACCGATCAGACCAGACCGAGATCATTGATCCATCACCAACCCTCAGTGACCATCATGCAAGAAAACCTCACGACCCGCTAGTAAAACTTTCTAGATGAGGGGCCCAAAACCTAGTGGGGAATGTACCTTCAAGAAGGAGCAATCATGGAAATACTTTCCCTGAAAAACACGAGCAACCAGGGAATCAGGAAATCTAATAAAGCACCACCCCTGCTTAGCAAGCATTGCTTTGTTGAATGAGTGTATATCCCAAAAACCATACCCTTCAACCTGTTTGAAATGGCAGATCCGCTCCAAGAGCACCAACATAACTTCCTCTCCTCAAAATCCGAGGACTAGAAAAACCTCATAAACAATGAACGAAGCTCGTCCATAACCTCACCTGGGATCAAAAGCCAATTCATAAGGTGAGTTGGCATGGACTGGATAACAGCTTTGATCATCAGACCACCCGCCGCTTGTGATAAAGTAGCTACCTTCCAATTTGTCAGCTTTTCCTTCACTCTTTCAACAACAAAACTATACTGAATGACTTTGCAACAGCCTAAAAGCCAAGTGAACCTCAGATATTCATCCTCTTCCAAACAAGCCCGTGTACCTAAAAGTCGTGCAATCTTCTGACGTCTCCCTTGTGTCACAGAAAGACTATATAAAATGGCGGATTTGCTCAAATTTACCTGCTGGCCTGAGGTTTGCTCATATAGGCGCATAATACGAAGCAGTGCCTGAACAAAATTGCTCTCATCATGCAAAAATAATATAGTGTCATCTTTGAACAAACGATTAGTGATCCTTGGGCTGAATGATGAAATTTGGACCCCCGGATCTCCCCCCTAAGTGATGCCTGTAAAAAAAGGCTCGATAGTAGAACATAAATAGAAACGGTGAAAGCGGATCTCCCTGACGGAAACCGTGCCCAAACCAAAAGACTATCGATGGTGACCCATTAACAAGAGCTGCAAAAGAAACCGTTTCAAAACAAGACATAACAAGATCAATCCAACATAATGGGAATCCCAGTCACAGAAGGATCGCACACAAGAACGACCATTCCACTTTGTCATAAGCCTTGGTCATATCCAATTCTGGAAGTTGCATGGCGCAAGCTTGGTGTTATTGATGAAGAGAACATTTTGGCTTTACGTTGATCCTATGATGGGACCATGTTGGCGCTATGTTTGAAGCTGAGGAGTTTTCTGGACCTCTTGGCGCTATGTCCGTCCCCTGCCCTGTCTTGGTGCTATCATGGCATTATCATGGTGGTATGATGGCACTATTGTATGAGTAATTCCCAGAATTCAATCCGCGGTGATGTGGTTTTTGGACATGAATCATGTTATTTACATAGTTCAATTATTGTGTTAGTTTGGATTTGT
>JBBYHH010435752.1:0-11518 GCA_038382905.1 Daphne laureola
TTTTGATTACCGCAGGTAATTATAGCTCCTTGATTAGACATGGTTAAGGTTTCGGGGTAGTCTCGATAAGGTCATGACGAGGTTAAGGAATTCCGAAAAAGGTATGTTTATGGACTAATGGTTTAACTTTATTGGTATGTTTCAGCATCAGCGGTATCTTACTGAGATTGCCGGGGATCTTGTTGACCGAACCCGCAAGCAAGTACGTATATGGTTTCAGTAGTTAAGGCTCTGTAGGACAAACATGCATGCATTACATCAGATAACTATATTATTTTGGCATACTACGGAACTACGCACCCAACGAAGCGGGTGGTAGTTCTGATATGATGTATATGGTTAATTAATCATGTCAATGTGCGCTTTTCTGTGAAAACCACTAACGTTTTTTCGGGTGCAGGTTTAGGCATTAAGAAACTAGAATGCCTTAAACCTAAGTAACACGTTAGAAATATTAAATTCGGACAAAGTTTAAAAATGGCCGGATTTTGGGTTCCACAAGTCAAAGAGAAGTTCGGTTTTGCCAGTCGCCACCGTCTCCCGGCACCATTCACGACGCTTCTGCACATGACGCACATGCCGACCGGGGAGGGGTGGTGACACACATTGAGCTCCTAATCATCTCCATATGTACGCACCTATAAAACTTCAGAGTTTATAAGTAAAGTGTGTATTTTACAATAAAATTAGTCAATATTGATGGATTTAATGCTCTAAACATAGCGGAAAAGTGTACATTTTTTACGCTGATCAACATTCTTCCTTCCTGATTCCTGATTTCACATGCTGAGTCTTGAAACAGAACACTGTAACCACTTCTGACAAGTTATCCAGTGTTGATTAGGTTATCGGCTAGTCCTAGTGCAAAATCAACATCTTTGATGATTTTAATTTTTCCTTCCTTACATATCAGGACCTGACCTCTTCCTTCTATCTTGATGATTTTATCATCTATGAGCCTCACTTGTGATTTGTAGGATTCATCAAGAGTTTTGAATTTATCCTTGAAACCTGTGAGGTGGTTTGAACAACAACTATCCAGAAACCAAATGTCTGATGCAGCTTGTTTTGATTCTAAAGGTACGATGAACATGTATTCTTCTTTATCTGATTCTTCTTCTGGATAGTTGGCATTGCCTGATTTATTCCAATAATCTTGTTCTTTGTGGCCTCTCTTCTTACAGTAAGTGCACTGCTGTTTTCCCTAGCAGGCATTCTCATGGTGTCCCATTTTTTTAAAATATGTGCATTGAGTGGAGGATCTTTCTGCTGATCTTCCTCTCCCTCTTCCTCTGAAGAAGGATTTTCCTCTGATTCTATTGAAGTATGCTCTTCTGGTGTCTTTCTGAGTTTGTAAGGCACTTTGCTCCTCTTTTTATGTGTTTTTCAACATTCTTGCTTCATGTACCTCGAGGGATCCCATCAGCTCATCAAATGTAAGTTTTGACACGTCCTTGGATTCTTCAATGGCTGCCACAATGTGATCAAATTTTGGAGTTAGGCTTCTTAGAGCTTTGGTGACCACTGTTCTTTCACTTACCTCTTCACCATATCCCTTTATTTTGGTTATGATTTCTGAAATTCTTGCAAGGTAGGTTTGCACAGGTTCATTTTTCTTCATATTGGAAGTTTCAAAGTCCTGCCTTAGACTCTGAGGTCTAACTTCAATGACTCTTGCAGACCTTTGAAACTCTATTTTCAACTTGTCTCATGCTTGTTTTGCTGAGATAGCTCTTGCAATCCGTGAGAAGATTGAGTCCTCTAATCCTTGTTAGAATATTTGTAAGGTTCTTGCATCTTTGTTTGTTTCTTCTTTGAGAGCTTCTGTTGTACTTTCGCTTGTTGTTTCCATGCCTTTATCTACTACTTCCTAGAGGTCTTGAGACATGAAAATTGTTCTCATCTTGATGCACCCAAAATTGAAAGATAGCTCATATTTGTGGTCATTCTTAGACTTGAACCTTGATCTGATACCACAATGTTAGGTTAACAGTGCAAGAGAAGCAGAATGTCTAAGAGTTTGGCCGAAAGTTGTTGTTTATTGAGATGAAACAATTGGCCTTTTATAGGCTTTTTACAAAGCTAAAACTAAAGTAATAAGGAATACTAATCATTTTTTACTTTCTACTGCTAGAAGATAAAACCTACTCTTATTAGAACTAGTACTTTTAAACCAACTGCATTTGTCTTTACCTGGAATGCAAGTAATGCTCCTACTTTCTAGCACCAGCCAAGCTCCCTTCATCCACAGCTTCTGAATCATTGTCTTGAACACTTGGTAGGTGTAGAAAATTAGATAGCTTTTCTAATATTACTATACCTTTTTTAAGCTCAAGAAAATGTTACTCATCAAGCATAATCATCAACTAATCATATTTACATCATCTAACAAACATACAACTACCTAAACAACCAAAGAGATGATGAACTACTCCCTACTCATGCTATTCACGTTTTTCATGGATGATGTGAACATAAATGCAAAATGAAAGTAGTAGAGATAGAAATAAGCTTAGAAATGATGTAGTATTCTTCAATCTTTCATAGAACTACTTGAATCCAAGCTAGAAAATGAGAGATGAGAGGAAAAAACTCCAAACCCTAGCAAGAACTCGCAAAAAATGAAGGTGGAATGTGTGTTTAATGAGCAGTGAATGATCGCTCAGTCTTGGTGACCGATCGCTCACTATGATGTTTTGCCTTGTGAGCGATCTCTCACCATGTTATTTTGATCGC
Organism: Daphne laureola; assembly: GCA_038382905.1. Lineage (NCBI taxonomy): Eukaryota > Viridiplantae > Streptophyta > Magnoliopsida > Malvales > Thymelaeaceae > Daphne > Daphne laureola. The sequence continues at coordinate 2,737 of JBBYHH010435752.1, forward strand.
GCACCGGTCGCCCACAACTGCTGGAAGCTACGTCAGAAAATCCTCCAAAGGTGAGCGATCGCCCACCGTCATCGATTGCTCACTTATTCTGACCCCCAACTTCTCCAAAAAGTACAATTTGGTACTTCCCTTCACTTTTCCTTGCAAATCCGTCAGTTTTGGACTCTTTTTTTCCATTTCCTCCTTAAATATGTGAGAAATACACTTGCGACAACACTAAGAACTATCAATAATTACTATCAAAGTCAATGTTTAGAAGTGGAATATATATCAATAAAGCGCACTCATCAACGCCTTGCTGGAGGGTTTATTTTCCGCCTTGAAGTGTCACCTCGCACTGCCTATAGGTCTCTATGAGGAGCCAAGACCATCTCCTTAAGGGTACCAAAACTAGCGCCTGGCTCTAAATGACGCGTTAGTTAGAAGCGCAAGATCTAGCGCCTGATCTTCAACGTGGCGCATCAACTTGCACCTTAATCTGCCTCCAACTTGCGCCATGCCTTGATGAGGCATGAGTATGAGGTGCCAAACTGGTGCCCTAAAGTGGCGCCAGCCTTCCTCCAATTTGGATCTTCATCTCTTCAAAATGTGCAATTTGGCCCTGATGGTTTCTTCCCTTGGACTCCAATTCTTCAGTGTAACTCGGGGTGAACCTCCTTGCTCCGTATCTTGATAATTTCCATCTCGAGCCTTCAATTTACGCTCTTTTACTTCAATTTCACCTCAAAGTTGTGCATCTTGTAAGAGATAAACAATATAGATGAAATGCATCTAAGTCATGACAAAATAAGCATAAATGATGGAAATTGTGTCTTAAACACCTCAGAAATATGTCTGTGTTTGCACACTCATCACCGGCCCAAGCTTTCCAAGACCAACTCCATTTGGCAAGTAAGGTCGAAAAGATGAAGAAGAAAGAGGGAAGTGAGAAAAAGAGAGAAAGTGAGAAGGCTCAAGGAGCCTTGAATGAAAAGAAAGAGTGTGCATGGAAGGGAAACACTTGTGTTGAGAAAGAGAGAAAACAAGAGAGTACACCATCCATGGCCATAGAGATAGACATCAAAAAGGCTTTTCTTGGAAGGAAAACTTTTTTTCTCATGATTCCTACCTATTCCATGCTAACACTTGACAATATATATTCTCTTCCTCTTTATGTGTCTCATGTTTTGAAGGAATTTAAAGATGTGTTTGAAGAGCCAAGAGGACTCCCACCATACCGAGGCATAAAGCACCAAATTGATTTGGTACCAGGAGCCCCCTTGCCCAATAAGGCCACATATAGAACCAATCCAAAAGAATCAAAGGAGATCCAAGATCAAGTGCAAGAGTTTCTTTCCAAAGGCTACATCAAAGAGAGCATATCTCCTTGTGTGGTTCCGGTTCTATTGGTACCTAAAAGTGATGGCACATGAAGGATGTGGATGGATTGCTGACCCATCAATAAAATCACGGTGAAGTATAGACATCTCATTCCTAGGCTTGATGTCACCAACACCACTCCGGACGGCGCGGTGGAAGTGTGCAAAAATGGTGTCGAGAGGCGGAGGTGACGACGGAGCGGAATCCTTCTTTGCGAACCCAAAACCCGGCTATTTAAAAAACATTTCTGACTTTGAGTTCACCATCGGAATCATGGGCCCGTAATTTTACCCTTAAAAATTTTGCGTCGATATTGACTTATTTTCTAACGTGTTATTCAAGTTTAAGGCGTTCTAATCCTTACGCCTAAACCTGCACCCGGAAACACGTCAGCGTTATACGGAAAATCGCATTGCAATAATGCATAATTATTAGAGACATTCAGATCTTATCGAATGCTTCAAACTACTGATGCATGCTACATCTACAGAGCCATACTAAGCCAACAGAAAATGTTCACTGATGCTGTTGTCCATAATACAAACAAACATCAATCGTTAGTCAAACCAAAGACGTGCTCACAGATAAACAGATTAATCAGAACGGAACCTATCGAGACTACCCCCGTACCTGAAGTAGAGCTTAACACTCGGGAGCTATGTACCTCAAGTACAGCAAATACAAATTGACCGGCAGAACTTTTCTGCGGGTCCCAGAATGGAAGCTCCTGAAAATATTATAATATAGGGGGTGAGTCCTCGAAAGGTACTCAGTAAGGGCGGGCGTAAAGAATAGTGTTCAAAACGCGGAACCTGTAAAAAATGTTAGTCACAGTTTATAAATATGGACGCCCCGAAGGACAGACCTAGACACGAAGTCCAGATCGACAAATACGACAGCGCCCGGGGTCGAAACCATCTCGAGACAAACAGAGGGAGACAGATGCATGGTATACGAGCGAGGGGCCTAGGTTCCCCTACAGAAAACTATCGTAAGTGTCAGGTCAAATCATGCCGATCAGACCATAGCCGAATCATATATATCTGGTATAGCACACAGCTAATACCAGAGTCCAGAATACCAAGAAATCCAGTACCTGCATACCACTAAACTTTCCCATGTGACCAGTACCGTGCCCCGGGAGTCATCGGGCCCCACCCTCGACCCGTGTACTAGCCATTAACTAGCCTAATATGTATAAGGAAAATCAATAATGCATATTAAGAAAGTTAATCCCCTTACCTCGAAAAGCGGATAAATCTACTAAGGCCACCAAAAAGCTCTCCACCAGAAAATTCCAGAACGCAGAATTAGACTGAACATTTGCAGAAACATAATTCTAGTCATTTAACTAAAATTCTCAACTTAAGGTAATTCATCATTAATTATCACTTAGGTTCCTAAACTTTTTAGGAACTTACAAGTTTGGCCCAAAATTTCACTAAATGCCAAAATTGTCAAAAGTTCATAACTTTCTCAACTTTTAACTTTAAGGATCACTTTTACTTATACCATTTCATAATTGCACAAACATATCCAAATTTTCCATAAAATGTGCAAATTGACCCCAAACTTCCAGAAAGTGACAAAACTCCTTTTTTTGTCCACTTTTCAATTCTTTTCCAATTAATTATGAAAATTACCCAAATATTCACAAATAATTGGTCAAACTTTTCGGTTAACACTCATAATTCGGCCAAACTCCGAAAATGCCCAAAACTTTTCCAAATTCATTCCTTTCAATTTCTAACTTCATTTGTTTCACCAAATGATCATTTAATACAATTAAACAACCAAAATAGTGAAAAATTTCACAAAACCGCCGATTTCACTAATTTCATCCCAACTTTTCAGTTTTGTTACAAAATCACCCTAAACCTTCCAAAAGTGTCATTTTTCATAATTAACCTTTATTTCCTCAACCAAAATACCAATTAGCTTCATTAAATGACATTTTTTCACCAAAACTCCAAATTAACCAAATATTCAACAAACTTTTGATTTCAACCCAGATTTTCGATCCATGACCAAAATCAACCCAAACTTGAAACAACTTGTCATATTAGCCCTTAAACTTTATTTCCTTCACTAATCTTTCATTTAATCCAAACATTAACAACCAAAACATCACAAATCATTCACCCAAGTTTCAGTTTTGACCAAACATTCTCCATATTCATTTTCCAATTAAACCACCAACTTTAATCCAACACAAAGCTCACCAAAACATCATTCCTTAACCAAAAATCCAATAACATCAACCCTAAAATTTCAACATGAATTTAGGCCATCACCATAACCCAACCATTCCATGATCTTCAACGTTCAAACCAAGTATTAATCATGCTCATTATATACCCAAGAATACAATGGAAGCATGCTTTCAACCAAATTCCAACATTACTCATGAACATGCTTCTCTTTCAACTTCAAAACTTCACTAAACTTGGAATCATGGAGGAAATCACCAAGAACATAAGCTTACCTCAAGGATTAGGAAGGATTTGATGGAAGAAATTGGGCATAACATCCTTTGTAATTTTGGTTTCTAGGAAGAGAGGAAAGGGAGAGATTAACTCAAGATTTAACTTCACTAATTATCCAAGATCAACCCTTACCTTACTTAATCTTGGATGAGTGTTGAGTTAAGATCTTGAAGATGAAGACACCATGGAGGAGAAAGCATGGAATCGGCTGGACTGCAAGGTAAGAGGCAGCCAACGTTTTCTTATTTCTTTCTTTAACAAACAGTTACTCATTTACTAACTATTTATCTACTTATTTCTATTTCCCTTTTAGATAATAAGTAGATAAATCTTACACCTTGTCACTCCATCTTGATTCCTAGCCATAGGATATGATTTTTTAATCCATCAAGGCCACAAGAAACCAACACTTGTAATGTCTTAACCAAAAATCCTTCCAACCCTTTACCAAAATTCTTTCCAAACTTATTCTTTCTCTTATTAAATAAATTCTTTTACTAAACCAACCATACCACACTTAAGCCCAACATTTGGGCCCAACACTTGTCCAAAAATTGGCCAGCCCAACCAATTTATCCAACATGTGATTTTTTTTCAATTTTCCAAAATGACCATTTTACCCACCGAACCCCACTTTTGGCAAAATGATCCGGGATTTCCAAAACATTCCAAATTGTTAGAATCCATTAGAATGGACTCCAAATAAATTCTCGGGTAATGAGAATTATCAAAAATGCATCCTTTCTTTCAAAATGACCAATTTACCCTTCCGGAGTAATTTTGGTAAAATGGCTCGATACTCATATTTTAATTTCCTGAAGCAGAATATCTCAAAGATAAACCTCAACTCACTTCCCGAGACTCGAGAAACATTAGAAAACGTGTCCCGCACGCTTGAACATAAAGTCCTGGTAATTAAAAAAAAATTCCCTCGGCAATTTTCTTCGATTTCCACCATTTTTTCGGTGGTGACTGTAACAAAATGTCTTATGAATCATGTGAGCCTAAGAAATCGGACATGTATGTTGAGCATGATAAATTCATAAGTGAGTTTAGGAATTTTCCTTATCTTTGTAACGATGCTTGCCTAACTCCTTATGATGATGAAATATGGTTGCGTGTACATCATAGATCACCTTGTGAAAAACATGATGAAACCGAATCCCCATTGCATGATTTTTCCCCTTCTTTCTATAATGAACCCGAAACTATTTTTCATGAATGTTCCACTTCTTTGTATTATGAATCCACTGAAAATGACAATATTGGTCTTGTTAATGAGGAATAAGAAGTTGAGCATGAAACTCATTCATCATATGAAAATTTTGATTACTTTGATCCTTATCTCTCAAATGAGGAACATCATGATGACATATCAACCTACTTTGAGCATGAGATGCATAGTAATTATGAATTTGAGCATGACACTTATCCCATATCACCTACTCCTAGTCATGAGAATACTTTGATGCATGAATCCAATGACTTGAGTGAAAGGGAAGAAGATGATTTTCCTTGGTTTGAATTTGATCCCAGGATTAGTGTTTATGCCTATCTTGATTAGCATGCACTTGATGAACATTGATACATCTGATTCGGGTCATGCTTGCATATTACATTCCTTTTGCATAATAAGGTTAGATTATCATTTCATATTGAGGTAAAGAGAAAGGACGGATAGTCCATCTCAAGTACCTCTTGTTTGCATATTTCTATATTTTTTCCATGCCTTTATTTGGACCATATCATTCAGTTTTGACTCACTAACTGCTAATATGCTTCCAAAGTTTGTTGTGTCTGTCTTAGATTTGCAGGATTATTACCCTTAAGATTTGAGGATGAATCTTTCTAAGGGGGAGGGAATGATGTGAACCTAAAAAGCTTCAAACCCACAAATGTGAGCAAGCTTGAAGTGAAGTCCAAATAACAAAATAAAGAAGCATTTTGAGGAAGAAAGTTCAAGTTCTAAGAAAAGTCACGGGTTGAGTTTGCTTGGCAGGCAAGACAACTCCCGCACCTTTCACGCGCCCCACGTGCGCCTTTGAGGGCCCCACACACCACCTTGAGCCATCAACCTCAAGTGCACACAATTTGGTATCAACTACCATCTTCTCCAACATCTCACGCATCAATTTTACTATTCACAAGCCTACACACACCCAGAGTGAATCTCATGCGCCCCCACGCACCCACGCGCCATCCCGGGATGGGAGGAGCATGGAAGAAGGCTTTCCAACCGAAATTTGAAGTTGCATAATGTATTATGATGGTTTGGTAGAGAGAAAAGTAGCCTACCTTATTTTAAGGAAGGTGTCCCCACTAGCCTACCTTATTTCAAGGAAGGTGGGCCATTTTCCCTTATCATAAAACTTAAGTATTACTACCACACTCCTTCATCATCAAAGGCTGGCCCACCCTTACACCATCTTACACCATCTTAACCATTACAGCACCTTAAGATACCACCACAAGTTTTAGCCTTTTACAAGCCATCATTGCCTAGTTTGAGATGATTGCCTACCTTTCTACCAACCTTCCCATCAAAGGCCGGCCCACCCCTCTTACTACCTCACCCTTAGCCATCATTACCCTTTCCTTAATTATAGGACCATGTGCTACCAACCTTCCTACCTACCAACCTTTATAAATAGGAAGCTTTGTCCATTTTTTAAGGCAGAACATATTTTGTATTCAAAACCGAATTCTCTTAGTGAGAGGTTGAATCATACTTGTTCTCATTGTTTGCAACATTTCCACCCTCCTTTTGATCCATGAAAATGGTTTCAAACTTTATATCTTGTATTGCTTGATCTTGTAATCAAGAGGTGCTAGATCCCTCACTCATTGGCATTTTCATCAATATTGCTCAACCTTGTAGTTGAAAGGTGTTGGTGGCTGAATTTATCCTTCATTTCTATGTGTTTTGTTCTTTATCTATATCAAGCTAGATTCTTGAAAGTTAAGTGTTGTTCCTTTTAAAGAGAAGTTCACATCATTAATGGTGATTGACTCCCATTGAGAGATCACATATGCATATAATCCAATGTCTTCTGGGAGTACCAGTATCGCTCATGATACTTGCTTGGCTGGGGGCAGCATCCACTGCTCATCATTTCTTCCTCCTCTGACTCCTCCGGTCCTTGATCATATTTGCTCTAGGACCAAAGGTGGTCGTGTCCCTGACGTAGAAGGTGTTGAGGCTGGCGGGTACTGAGCTAGTCCCATAACTGGCTCGTCGGGAATCTTGTAGGTAACTGATGATTTCACCGAGTTGGCCAGTGCATTTTCCTCCATTTTTCTGAGCTTAGGGTAGTCCAGCTCATACACACCAATGACTAGCACAGTTTCTACACTTGGCTGGCCACCACGCTCCACTGAGAATGGATTGATCCATTCAGGGTCATCTTCAGTGTCCAAAGGTGGCGGGGAAGGATCCCACCGGGGTTGCTGCTGAGTTGAATAAATTGGGAAAACTGGGGATTCCCGTGGTTGTGCGGCCAGGATTTTGATGACTGCGAAGATATATAAATCATGAATGTATGATATGCAATGCACAGAATCATCAGAACCTTTCCATTATGACGGCCCCCGATGGTATTTACGCACAAGATACGTAACCGATCAGAGTTTCTAACTTCATTACATTACATCATAGCACATCACATCACATGCGTATGGTACCAGTGAGGGGCCTAGGTTCCACTTTCACTCATAACCGTCATCAACACACACAAAATCAGAATCCATCAGGTTCACCGAGATGATCATGCTGGTCATGATCCCGGAACCTAGAAAATCCATATCGATCACTTAGTGATCGCAGAACATCGTCAGGGGGAGCTGCAAGTCCCGCACATGGAATAACATGTACACCTCTAATCCTACCATGCAGTTAGTCTTGGGGGTCACTGGGCCCCACCCTCGGCCCAATGCTAACTTCAACCAGCCCAAATTGCATCGAGCATCGCAATAATGCACATTTAAGAAGATTGAGCCTTTACCTATGAATAACCATTGTAGGAAGCTGTCCGTGCAAACCGGCTCATTTGTACTTTTCTGGTAAATTCTTCCAGTAGACTATTCCTTGTTGTTCAAGTAGCTCTTGTCAACTCTGAACAATCTTACAATAAATGAGGAGTCAGTTTCCATCATTTCACTTTTAAACTTTCCGACACTTAGGAAAATTCTCGGTTTCCGACCACTTTTTTAAAAAGTGTTAGAACTGAGCAATTCTTTCCCATCTTAACCTTTACCTTTAAAAACATTCAATTCCATCTTTACTTGGGAAAATTACAGCATTAACCATTAAATTTTCCATAGTTAACAATTTGGCCCCAACTTTCTAAAATGGCAATTTCTTTCCCAATTTCAACGTAATTTCACATGCATGCAACTTTCATAAGTGTAGTACCATCCATGCTTTAACATTTAATTTTTCATAAAAAATCCTCAACTTAACTATCATTGATAATTTCGGCCTAAACTTTCAAAATAGACAAAATCTTTTCCAATTTCTCTACAATTTCATTTACATACATACTAATCCATTTTAAGATCATCCATGAACAAACATTACACTTTCCTTCAACATTCCTTAACTTTTCCATCCTTGAACAATTTGGACAACATTTTTGAAATAACCAGCCATTGGCCAATTTGTTTTACCACTTTACCTATCCATAATTCACCTTAGTTTAACATCATTTATCACTAACCATTCCATTTTTCCATCAACATCCATCAACTTTAAAAAAATCTTCAACAATTTGGCCTCCTTGAGAAAACATGGCCGACATTATTTCCTTTACATGTTTCCATCAAATTAGGGCCTTACACACCTAATTAACATAATCCAATTCACTTTTACACATAAACCATCAACTTCATAATTCACCATGAAAATTGGCCTCATCTTTAAAATCATCCATCCCAACTTT
>JBBYHH010435863.1:0-11518 GCA_038382905.1 Daphne laureola
GCATGAGTAAATGCAAACTCTGTAGGAACTTGTTATCAATGTGTTGATAGAGTGACTATCGATGTGTTAATCAACTTTCTCATCACAAAACTAATAAACACAGAATGAGATAAATGAGCTAAAAATGGATAGATATATTAAATACAATCAAAATAAGGTTGAAAAATTCAACCAATGTAAGTTCTTCAAGTGAATTATCCAGGCAACCAAGAAATTAGAGAAATATCCCAAAAATTACAACCCTTGGTATAAAAACTGATAAGAATAAGAAAACTAAAAGATTTAGTCTTCTTAGGCTTTTGACTTTGGTTGTTCTCAAATACCTACTTTAGACAAAGAATGAGACAAATCTTCAGGCTTAGGTTGGAATCTGATTGGATAAACTTGGTGACCTTCAAGGTTACCTTGGCCACAACCTCTTCATTCTCTGCAGTCTTGGTGATTCTTAGAGGATTCCTCTGATTCTCTTATTTCTTTTGTTTTCCTTGAGCAGGAGATTGTGCACCTTGGAACCTAGTCCTTTTTCCTGCTAACTTGGTTAGAGGAGACACTCCTTGTTCTTCTGCATTCTTGGTATGTAATAAAGGGAAGAATTCATCACATATTTCTTCAAGAGATAGACCTTGAGCCTTCTTCTCCAACATAGAGGCCAAAACTCCTTGCACAATTTTTGGATCTCCTTCAACTGAGTTGATCTCTTCTTCAGTGAAAGATCGATCTCGTCCCTCTTCAGAGATAGTGACTGATTTATCCTTGGTTGAAGAAGTGAGAGGGAAGAATTTATCTAGAAGATCATCACTGCATAGACCTTCACTTTCCAACTCTTCCTGAGTTTCCATCAGGCCTAGTACAACCTTTAAACTTCCTTAAATATCTTCTGGAATCAAGATTTCATCTACTGCTAGGTTGAATTCTTCTACAAGACTGGCTTGATCAATGCATTGATCAACAGGTGTATCAACGTGTTGATTCTCCTTTTTTGTAGTAGCCTCTGGAACCTGAACTTTATCTTCTTTTTGATTTTTCTCTTCAAATTGTGCCTTAAGAGCAGGCAAGAGTAGAGTATGAGGAGATGAAGGATAGACTGAGATAGGAGTAACAACCTCAGGTATATCTCCTTGAGGCTGCGAGATTTATTCTAAGACTTGATGAATGATCCTGCTTGAATCCTTTGAGCCAGCCATTACATCTGGTTTGAGAGGATTAGAACAAAGCGAAACGTTGAGAGAAAAAATTCTGGCTTGAGAGAGTATGCTTTTGAAAGAGAACGAGAGCCAGATTTAAGGAGCTTGGGAATGGAAACTGAATCAGAATGATTTCTTTTAAACCGAGAGAGATTGAGAAAGCTTAAAGAGGTACGAAATCTCTCTTTGAAATAGGAAATCTTTTATAGCTTAAGGGTGAAGGATTTTCTACCATTCTATGTAGTTTTGTTCAATGGTAAGAAAAATCCAAAGGTGAATTTTCTATCCACTGAGATTGTTATCAACGTGTTGATAACACTTCAACTAACTAGCTATTTTACCTATAATCCTTGGTTTAATCCCTTTATTCCTTTAATGCATGGTATAATCTTGCACACTAATTGATATGGATAAATCAAATTGCATAATTGTGAAATTGGTTTCCATAATACATAATTTTAATATCCATTCATGCAATGCACACACAAGTTTTCTTACCTTGGGGTTTTACTTGCTAAGCAAGCCTTTGCTGCAAACTTTTTTATTCCCCAGAGTTTAATTCTTCATGGTAAACATGAGAATGCAATCCATTATCCTTTGCTGACTTGAAATCATCATGTTCTTTGATGAACAAACTATTATATCTTGCCATCAATGCATTTATAGGCAGTCTTTGTTCATGTATTATACCTGCAACAAAAAAACTGACATTTCTCTGCCTTATTGTTAGTAGCATAGTATCTTAAAACATAAAAAAAATACTAGTAAGTAAGAAAGAAGGTAAGTTGTTACTTGTGAAAGAAACAACTCTTGACTCAGGTCCTCATTGAGTCTCATTCTCCCTTCACTACTACTTTCATCTTGAAGAGCAGCTAACTCACTTTAGGTACCCAATTTGTGTGTCCTCCTTTGTCAGGGACTTTCTTAATCACCCAAACTTGCTTTACTCCCTTGATGACTATTATGTTCCTAAACAAATAGTCTATTGATGAATGATCTTTCCTATGACAGACTTGGTAAGTGACATATATGACTTTTGAAAAATTGCTTTTAAAAAACACTTGCTTTTTTCTGTTTGGTCACCAAGACTTGCCTTATCATAGATATCTCTTTGATTTCCTAACAAGAGATCTAAATTATTCTCACTAACAACAAGTTTTTTCAAATCATTTGAAAGCTTCTCATTTTTAGCCTTTAAACTTGTCACCTCTTTTAGAAGATTATTTTTCTCAGATTTTAACCTAGACACTAGAGACTTATACTCTTGACAGATATGAGTAAATTCAGTTACCTCATCTTTATGGTCATTAATGCGTTGATAGTAACTATCAGTGTTTTATGAACTTTACGTTGAGCAGATGGATTCTTCATCATCAGCTATGGAGTAGATGTGTTCTTCATTTTCTTCATCTGATGAACCATCACTTCCACTCCAGGCACCCATCATCTTGTGTCATGTCTTCTTGATGAATTTGTTCTCTTTCTTCTTGTTCTTCTCTTCATGCTGAGGATAATCAGGAGCTACGTGTCCTTTTTCATTGCATTTGTTTAAGACTTGCCCAGTTGCTTGAGAGGTGTAAGAATCTCATTGAATCTCATGAACATGCGTTCAGTGCTCTCGTTGGACTCTATTGTGAATATCTCATAGTTGTCACTAACATATGCATCTTGGTACCCTTAACTTGAGCTATTCCTTCATATGTGACCAAAAGCTTGTTCCACATTTCATGGGCACTATCACAAGAAGAAGTAAGATTGTACTGATTAGGAGTCATAGAACAATATAGAATATTAATGGCTTTGGCATTAAGAGTGAAAATATGATCATCTTCTCTGCCATATTCAATAAGCTCCTTAGGAACTTCAACTCCTTCAGTAGTCTTCTTTGTAGGGATCTGGTTTCCAGTAATAATGCATCTCTAGATGAAAAAATTAATGGATTGGATGTGAATCCTAATCCTGTTCTTCCACCAGCTGAAATTTGAAGCATTAAAGAATGGAGGCTTGGTTGTGCTCTATCCTTCAAAGATTGATGTGCATGCCATCTGATCTTGACTTTATGCAAGGTTCTTGAAAAGAAACTTGCTCTGATACCAATTAAAGACCCACAAATGGCCAAGAGAGGGTGAATTGGTTTTAAAACATATTTAAAACACTTTTAGTTTTGAAACCAAAATTCTTGAAAACCCTTCATCAACACATTGATAAAACTGATTTTGAAAACCACTTGCAAAGGTAAGGTATCAACGCGTTGATGAAATGCATAGTTAAGAAATGCAAGTAAAGTGAAGGACACAGATATTTACAGAGGTTCGGTCCAACTTGACCTACGTCCTCTCCTCAAGACACACTTGAGAGTTTTTCCACTATAACTAAGGCCTGAATCACAGGGCTTATACAGACTTGCTTAATACACAGGTATTTACTTACCTGACTAACAATACTTTCAGCAATGCCTGACACACATGACTTTACAAATACCTGACTAACATAACTTTCTTAATGCCTAACACACAATACTTAAACAAGGCTACCTGACACACAAGACTTTACACCATAATGCCTGACTAACAAGAATTTGAGTGATGAGAGTAAACTATGATCAACACATTGATAAAACAGACTATCAACCTTCATCTTCCTTGGAAAGTTTCACTTGATCAATGATGTAGAACTAGTGTAACAACACCAACTAGTGAAGTTGATCAATGAAAGCACGAAATAGTAAGCCTTTTACAAGAATGAATGTAGAAACATAAGGCTTCTCTATAAGATGGACTCTCTGAAGTGTCAAAGTTGTTGAGGATGATCTTTGATGCTTGTAGCTTTGTGAATGTAGGCTCGAAAGTGTTTTATGATCTTTGTGAGTGAGTAAAGTATGAAGGAGAGATTAGCTCTATACAATATTCACAGTGTACGATCTTGTCCTTCTCTTATCTTCTTCCTTCTTCTTTATATAGGCTCCAGAATAGTTGTAGATGGATAGGAGGGTCTTCGAGATCCTTTGTAGCCGTTGTGCTTGAATTCTTTCCATTTGAGTGCATTTTCAACATTGAATGATTTGAAAATAACCATTACAACTCTTTAAGATTTTTCTATCATTTTCCATTAACGCGTTGATGAAGACTGCCTTCAACAACTTAATGGATTTTCTCTTCAATCTTTGATCATTTTGAGAGCTTCAATCTTGTATAATTTCTCTCATATCTTTAGCTCATTAGTGGAGTGGATGGCTTCATCTTTGATTACTTCAAGCCTTGTGAAAATTAAAGTTTGCATCTTGAGCAATTTGCCATCAACACATTGATGTATGCTGCATCACACGTTTCCAAGATTTCCTTTTCTTTTGTGACCGGATTGCATCTTTACGTTTCGTTTTCTCTATGATTTCATTCGATTTGTCTCTAATACCCTCCATATGCTTGAGGTTTGAGATGCTTTCTTTGAAAACCTATGAATGTGGCTAAGAAACAAGTCCACATTAATCATGAAAATGGATTTAAACAGGTATATACCGTAATATGCAATAATGACCAAATATCACATGATTCCTTGTTCTTTTTAATAACTTGCAATTGTATCCCAATAAATTTAAGATTTGAAACCAAGAACTAGTAATCTTGGTCAAGACCTTGAATTTATCAAAACTTTGCAAATAAGTCCTCAAGGTTTTGGAATTTCCAAAACATGTGATAGGAGGTAACAAAGTCAACACGGGCGACCCTCTCAAGCTTTGGGGGAAGGCACGCCAAAGTTCCAAGTCTTGGTATTGAAACCAACGGATTTTGTTTTTGTAAGTTTACACGTGGTCCTCAAAATCGGTGGTGCCATCGTACTACCCAAAGTCTGAGAGTTTGTAATTTCTGGACCCCACGTTCTCCCTTAATGTCGGGCAGAAAAGTGACGGGTTCTCGACTTCAGAACTATTCTGAGAGGCATCCACTTGGGATTTCAAGGCTCGGATCTGGTCATGTGGGGCCTGGAGGTTCCATTGCATGGATGTTGGGTTGTTGATGGCTTCATTGTTCAAGATCCTGAGGACTGGTTCGGAGGCCCCTGAATCGCGAGGTGGGTGAAGCTTGGTACCTCATTGAGAGGGTTTATGACTGATGGCCCTCTTGGGGTGATAGAGGTCATCACTATGCTATCGGAAGTCAAGGTCTTTCCCCTATAAGCATGGGGAAGAGTATTAAGTAAAAGGGTCATACCCTTGATAGAAGGGTTGTAACCTAATAGGCCATTTCTTGATTTGTGGGCCGAAGCCTGATAATTGGGCCATAGGCTATTGGTTGGGCCGTAGCCTAGGGGTTAGGACCAAAATATCACCGCTCATGAAGTTCGGAGGGATGCGATGCAACAACTCAGCCAGATTTCAGAGGTGACCCGAGAGGCAAGGGGGCTCGGGGGCATACACGTTGTGTCGGTCACCAAGGGTAGGTCATTGCCCTCTCCCCCGTCTCCGTAATTGAGTAGACCCAGACTGATGGGAGTCATCGGGATCGGTGTGGTATCCTTTTGGTCTGGAAGAGTTTTTCTCACAAACGGAGCCAATGTTAATGCAAAAATTAACATAATATGAATTAACAAAGACAAGGTACTAAAGACGTAATCTTCACCACCTAAGTCAAAGGAAGTGAAGGTGAACTTGGGTTAGGTAGGCTGGCGTGATGATCCCTACTCATTTCATCTTGTCTGCGCAGCTGCTCAGATGCTCATTCCCCGCACTTGCACGTGAATGCTCTTAGTTCTGATCCTCAATCGCGGAGCAATAAATGGGAGTTAATGCAATAGCTGCCACTTGTCCTTTAGCATTTGGGGGAAGGGGGTATTTATATGAAGGGACAACCCAACCCCGTAGTGACACGCATCTTCACACCACACTCCACCTCTAGAGGAGTGAGACTTATCTTGGGTGAAGTTCCCATTGGGTGTCTGCTAAGGTAGCGCGGTTGTCGTGGCGACACAAGGGTCATCACGGGCTAAGATGATATCGTGATGCCCTTGTCCTCGGATAAGGTGAGGGTCCACCAACTGAAAAGGAGTTATAAATGTTATTCAAAACTTTTTGTCATAGATAAAATCATGCTAAAATGGAATTTTAGATAAGGCATATTCCACTGGTAGACATTATCAAAAGTATATAAGGTATCTCTAGCACAAAACCAAGTGATGAGAGAAGTCTTTGGGACATGTCGAGGCCGTCATACTACCTTTGTCTACCCCACAGGATCAAAGATTTATACTACATGCAAGTAGGCCACTTTCATGGGAAATTTAGGCCACTCTAATGCCTTACATATGCTGAAGAGATCCTAAAAAACTGATCTGCTTCTGAAAACTGTCTTTAAAGAATGGGAGGCTATATCCGGGCACTTCAAAGTCCACACATCCAAATTCCCCACATGATAGACATGTGCCCATTTAACCCATAAGCTCACTTTATCTACTAGCAATCGCCAGACTTTCTTGCTTTGGAAACATAGGTTCCATGCTACCGTTCCATACAGCCCAAGCCTTTCCTGCTGCTTAGGCAGACAGGCCATGGACCATGCAACAAGAACCTTCTTAGACACAACATCCCCACCCCACATGAAAGCCTTGCATTTTTGCTCAACCAAATCCAGAACACATTTAGGCAGAGGGAATACTGACAACCAGTAACTCTGAACATTAAAAATAACAGATCTTAGAAGCTACAGGCGACCAATATAGGAGAGGAGTCTTACAGACCACCCCTTCAATAATTTCAAAATTTTATCCACTAGGGGCTTGCACTGGATCACTGATAGATGATCCTCACTCAACGGGACCCCTAGATATCTCACAGGCAACACTCCCCTGCTCATTCCTAAGATCCCAGCTATCTGGGTACCTAACTGCTCTTCTACCCCTGAAAACAAATATACTACTTTGCTGAAGATTCACTCTCAGTCCAGTATCTGAAAAGAAGAGCCTAATCCCAGCCCCCACAACATAGGCAGACTTAAGGGTAGCCTTTGTAAAGACCATAAGGTTATCTACAAACATCAAGTGAGAAATCTTCAAAATTTTACAATAAGGGTGGTACTGTATATACTTCTCATCAGATAGCTTCAACATGATCCTCTAGAAATATTCCATGATGATAACAAAGAGATAACGACTAAGAGGATCCCCATGCCTAACGCCCTTAGTACCCTTAAAGAAGCCATCCATAGAACCATTCAAGTTCAAAGAATACCAAGGGGAACCAATAGCCATCATAACCCAATCAAAAAACACCTCAGGGAATCTCAATTGACTCAGAAAAATTCTCAAGAAGCTGCATGAAATAGATTCGAATGCCATATTGATATCCACTTTTAAAAGAATTTTAGGGGAAATACTCTTCCTATTGTAACCCCTCATCAACTCCTGGTCCAAGCACACATTGTCAACAATTTGTTTGCCTTTAATGAAATCACATTGAGCCTTGTTGATAATACTAGGGAGGACTAACTAAATCCTATTTGACAAAATCTTATACATCACTTTATAGACCGCACTTTAGGATGAGATAAGCCTATAGTTAATAAGGGCAGCAACATGATAGCTCTTGGGGATTAAGTGGATGACTGTAGCACCTAGAGCAGTAGGGATCTTTCCAGTTCTAAAACAATAATCAATAGAATTCCACACCTCAGGCCCCACCAGGTCCCATTGGCTCTGGAAAAATCTAACAGTGAAGCCATCTAGGCCTGGGGTTTTTATGGGATCCATAGAACACAGATCCCCTATCTCCTTCTCAAGAGAAATATGCCTTAAAAGTTGAGTCTGTTGTTCATCAGATAGGACTGGTCCAAAAGAGGCCAGACCTAGGCCAACAGAGTCTTAAAACACCTCATGTGGCCCTAGTTGAGCCAGAAAGTACGCAACAAACTCTTGTTGAATGAGTTGTTGGCTTAGCACCTTCTTACCATTAGAAGTTAACACACTAGATATCTTCATCCTAGCACTTCTCTTTCTGACCCTAGCATGGAAAAAATAGAGTTTGAGTCCCCTAACTTAGCCCATTTACAAGCTGCTTTTTAGGCAAAGAAGCTCTCTTCCCACCTTTTCTTCTCAATTAATTCCTCTTTTACTTCCTTTAGAAGTACTCCTTTATTAGTGTCAAAATGGTCTAATTTGACCTCCTACGCTGCTAAAAGCACCCTTCTTTCATCTTGTTTCACCCTCTTAAAGCTATTGCTAAAGTGCTCAAGGTTGAATGACCTCAAAATGAGTTTCAACTTCTTGATTTTTATTACTAGATTCCTCAAAAGATTAACACTTCCAACATTCCCAGACCAAGTTGACTTTATCACTTCCTGGAACTTAGGATAGAACCTCCACATATCCAGGAACTGAAAATGGCATCTTCTCAGAGCATTATCCTCCCTCTAATTTATAATTGCCATAACGTGATCTAACCAAACATTATCCACAAACTCTATAGTAATAGCATACCCCTCTAACAAATTAAAATTTTCCATAACCATGTCCAACTTGTAGGAGATATGAGCCTCCCCTACCTGATTATTACACCATATGAAGAAGACTCTAGAGCTCTGCCCTCCTTTTTCATGGAGTTGCCCTAGACCAGAAGAATGCAAAATGGGGTCACCCTCTCAAACTAACTTCTCATCGACTGAAACCACCTCATTGTAGTCTCCCATTAACAACCACAAACCTGACACTATGCTAGCCACTTTAGCTATACCTGCCCATGCAAGCTTCCTCTCACCAGCATCATTGACAACATTATATGATAGTGAGGGCCACAGACACTGCCTCCACCTTATCAAACACTTCCATATGCAAAATCTAAGGCTCCACCATCCTATAGGTGACAGTATACCTCCTTGGATCCCAAGCCACCCATATTCTTCCATTATATGCATTATAATAGTTGTTTAGAAAATCCCAATCCCCAAAACAGTTCCTAAACATTTTCATAAAATTGCAGCTATTTACCCTTGTCTCAAGCAAAGCAAAAATCCCTAACTCTCTTTTCCTTACTATTTTCTTAACCTCCTTCTGTTTCAAGGGGAGATTTACCCTTGTCACATTCCAAAAACCCCACTTCATATAGGAATGAGAGGGGAATTGATATCCCCTGCTCCTATGTCCAGCCCCAGTCTAGCAAATATGCTAGGAGAGACAAAAGCTGGCATAGGAGCCACATGCATACTCTTAGTTTGCACTATATTCTGAGACTCAACATGCTTACCATCATTAGGCTTCCTATTTCTTCTTCTCTGCACAAGATGAAAGCCTGGCTCATTCTTGTCAACAGCAGCACCTTCCTTAGGTACCTCCTCAGCCACTGTTGGTGCATCATTCCCTTTCTTGGTAGCTTGACCCCTCTGGCCATCCCTTCTTACAAATTTTCCAGGATCACACTCAACCTCCTTATGCCCCCACTTCTTACACTTTACACAAGGAGTAGGGTCCCATTCATAAGTAACCTTTTGCAAATATACCCCTTGAGAGGTCTTCACCTTAATAACATCCAACTACTTTGCAGGATCATGGAGATTCACTAGGACCCGTGCATATTCCAAGATGGTACATTACACACTAGACAAATCCTCCATAACCGGATCCTTTATAAAACTAACCATCATACTAATTAACCTAGGGGTCCAATATTCTATCTTCAAGCCTGGCAACCGAACCCACATAAGAGTAATAGTTAACAATTCCTTCCCAAAGTTGAGACTTGGCTCATATTTCTTCAGAAGCAGAGTCTTCTCAAAGACAAAGTAGGTGAAATTCTCATAAATCCAGTGCAAGTCTACCTCAGATTGAAAGGTAAAAAGGAACACGCCTGCCTATTTTTTAATGACAGGGGTAACCACATCCATCCAACAAGCCTTCATATATCGCTCCATGTGCTTCTAGGCCACCTCACTGCCTATTACGCAACCAACTAAAGTGTTCTATCATAGCGTAGAACCCTTCAAGACCTCGTCATCAGAAAATTCCACTTCCTCAGAATGTGCAACATCAGGGTCAAACTCAAGCTTGAAGTTGGCATTATGCCAAACCTTCAGCCCCTCACCACGTCACTCCACTATTTCCTCCTGCACATCACTAACCTATATAGATCAAAGCTTCAATTTTGGAGCACCAGCCGACGTGACCATCCGAATAGTAAAGACTGGGGACTTCCACGCTTGGGATGAAGATGCATGGTCCACAACCGTCATCACCTCAGCAACAATAATCTCCTCAGAAGATTTAAATTAAATTTCCATCACACTAATTGGAATTCATTGCATCTTCTCTTTGTCACCACGTGATGAGTGTCAAAATACACACACTTTTATGTGGCATTTTAATACAATTCATACATCTTTTTATGTATAAATTGGATCATTAGTGCATTCTATTTGTTATCTTCGATTATTTTCTAGATACACCAATGTAAGGTAAAATGGAGCTAAAAAGATGCAATTAGGAGGCTCGGGACTCAATTTAGAAATTAAAATACTAAGTCAACAAGTCTCGGGTCAAAGGAGACAGATTGCAAGTCAAAGAAAGAAAATTAGAGCATTTTTTGGGCTAAGGAGCATAAGCCGGCACGCCCCTAAGGTCGTGGGTCATGCTGAGCAACCTTGGCTGATGTGACCCTAGCCTATCGCATGAAGTAGCAAGTCCAATTTAGGAGGGTCGAGCCTTACAAATTGGCCGGTGCAACCCTACCTTGCGTGATCCTCACTCGGTGCCCGATGGTGGAGCACATTCTACATGAAATATCCTCATATTTACTTGGCTCAGCCCATGTTTTTAGGCTAAATGTACCCTTAATGACCTTTTTTAGGTGCCCAATATGTCTAGGCACAATTTAGGATGCCATGTCATTATAAATAGACCTTTTAGGGTAAATGCTAGGTAGAGAGGATCAAAATTTCGTGATTTCAGCAACTTTTTCATCTTCACCATTACTTTAAGGGTTGAAGTTCCCCTTTTATGGTGTTCTTGGAGATTTCTCCAAGATTGCTTCATTAAAGGCTATTTCTTCTCCATATCTTATCTAGTTACTATGTTTACTCCTATGAACATGCTGATTGTTATAGTTAGCATGTGTTTTAGTGAGTAGTTGTTTATGATCTTCTATGGTTTGCTTACCTAGGAGGATATCTATCATATATCATGTCTATTGATGCTTAGATATTGATTCCTTGTACTGTTTATACATGTATGGATGTTGGATGATTGATCACCATGTTAGTATGCCATCTAGGTGTTCGATGATGAGCCTGAGAGGGAAGTTGTTGAATTAGACTATAAGAATCGATTGATTAGTTGAATCAGAGTTTGAGAAGGCTCAT
>JBBYHH010435974.1:0-11516 GCA_038382905.1 Daphne laureola
GTATCGTGAGGAAGCGAACAACCACCCAAGGTCTTTAGAAATGTATTTAGAAACCATAACTTCAATCTCTTTAATTGTATCTCATGCTAATGTCCTTGGTCTTTCCAAGGTATTTTGGGTCCATAGCCACCATACTATCTCAATAGTAATAGGCTTTTCAATTTCAAACTTTAAAAAAAAATGTAGTAACAAAACAAACATCCAAGCCCTTATGGCTTTTGTACATCTAAGGTATATGAAACATATTTAGACTCCTTGTATAAGTTTTCTTTCTATTACTGATCAATGGACAGATATGTCCACTTTTCCACTATGTTTAGAGCATTAAGCCCATCAATTTTGCCCGCTTTTATATGAAATACGCACTTTGTTTATAAATTCCGAAGATTTGTAGGTATATACATCTGGAAGTGATTAGGAGCTCAATATGGCCAAACATCGAGTAAAAAGATATGGAGAACAAGCTTCAAGCAAATGTTGGAGGGACCTAATTGCACCAAGAAGAAAGGTTGAGGATTGAACAAATGGTGCAATTAAGGGGATTGGCACCCCCAACAAGGCATGGTGCTATCATTTGCGTCTCAAGGGTGCTCCCAGCTGGCGCCTCATCTACCCCTAGTGCCACCCACCTGTGCCTCCAAGGCGGCCTCAACCAACACCTTCACCATGCCCAGAGCCTCTACATGGCGCCTTTATGACGCACCATTCAAGCAAGCGCAGCTACTAGCGCCTTCATGACGCCCTTTACCAGCGCCTTACCCATTATTAGCGTGGTTGTGAGGCACACCCAGGCACATGGACGGTGCCTCATATATTTTCCATCTACACTCACAGGTTGTATGAAATATTTTGATCTTATCTGATGGAAACCGACCCTATACTACCTATTTTACCCCTCTAAACTATATTTTAGTTAAATTTAGGTCAGGGGTAGTTTTGGCATTAGGTTTTAGTATAAATAGGTTCCTAATATTCATTTCATTGTTGTTCAAGTTGTATTTTGAGGTAGCTCTCCCTTGAGCTTAAACCTTGAAGTCTAAAACTAGCTCCTTAAGCTAAGGGCTGAATCTTTGGAGAAGCTTTCTACGGGTGATTTCTAACCCTTGCTTCACTTTTATTCATTTAAGCGCTATTAATTACTTCTATGTCTATATGTTTGCAAGTAGTAGAGTATGATAGGACTTGTCTTAGAAGTATCATGCTTAGGTTGCAAGTTATTTCTCTCCATGACTATTTTTTGTAGATTTTTGTCTTTGAGCATGTTTTATAGTTATCATGCGTGTTTGCTGATCACAAACACTTGCATGTGACTTATGAGTTCGATCAGTAGTCTGAGAGGACCCAGATCAATGTAGCTCCAAGTCTGATTGGTAGCCTTACTTAGAGTTCGAGAGGACCTGAGTAAGTGTCTATCAGTGAATAGTTAGGTACTGTAATTCCTCGAGGAGATCACCCCTGGACCACGAGAGTGGCCAGGAGCTGAACCCTCTCTTACGAGCGATGGACTACAGTACTCGAGAGGGGAGTGGGATGAAGATAGTAACTCACCTCACTAGGTAGATCTGCAGATTTATTGCAAGCTTCCTTGCTTAGTATAATTGCATGAGTAAAGTAGTTAGGTTCTGATGTCTTGTAGAAACATGTGGTAGTTTGTGATATGCTAGTGTATCTAGGATAGTGTCATAGAATCCGGTCTTAGTGAATCGGATGATCACTGAGAGTTAGAGATGACCTTGGTCATTGGCAAGTGGTATTAGAGATAATCCATGCTTCTAGGACATAACTTTCTAGACACATGCATGTTGCTTAGGACGCACAATAGTACTACAAGAGCCAATGATTGTTAATCCATAGTTATGCTACTTATCCCCTCCATGATCCATCATCCTGTCTATTTCACCATTTTGCATATCTCACCATTCATCCATGATTCTGCCTCTCTCACTACTACTCATATTACATACATGCATACTTGCTACATAAGTAGTTTTCTATAATACTTAGACGTTTGATTCTCTTGGGTTTGATCCCTCATTTCTGAGCCATTCTACTACGATAATACATTGTTAGGGCTAAATGAGATGTTTATAAATCTATTTGTTTGTTAAGTGCTTTAGTTGTACTTCAATTACACCTAATCCATGCAAAAAACCTTAACATCAATTACACCAAGTAATAGTACTATTTTAGTACGAATACATACTAAACGTGGATTTAGCTAGTAGATGAACCATTTGACTTATGACTAGCCATGTACATAACATGTCATATATAAGACCATTAATTGTACTAAGGTAAGATGTAGGAGCCATTTACTTTATTGTCCTTTGCAGTATTGGATACACATATACTATCCAATCTTGCTTTTAGTACTCCATATACAAATAGAATGAATACTATAGAATGGACCATAAGGAATATTGATATACATATATCATCACTAAGTCATAACTTGTGATTGCACAATGAGATTTCAAGCACAAGTGCATAGAAGCTCATATAGATATGTCCAGTCTACATACTTTGTCTTGTTGACATTTTATGAACAAACTTCTCTAGTTGTCCCATGTATATCACCTTTCTTAAAACACAATTGAGAAAAGGAACCATTACATCCTTTGATATAATATAGGTCCACAACTCATTTGGATGCGTCAAATGTATCTCATTTGTTTAGTCACTTCATTCTTAATGCACATTCAAGAGCTACATTCCATTTGGTTCAAGAACCAAATATTATCCTCATTATCCAAGACACGTCATTCCCATGGTGTTCTGGATCATCTCATCGAACTTCTTTAATGAGACCAAGATGGAAGCAACTTATGTTCCATCACTTGAGGTTTAAATTTTTATTGCTCTTGAACATCCTCAACTCCCTGTTGAACAAGTTCATCCACTTTTGGATCTTGCTTATGTTGCTCCATATCAACTAGAACTTCTTCCACAAAAGTGACAACTCTATTTTAATTGAGGTACTCCCTCTAGAGTAGATGCATTTATGCAAATAGTGTCTTTCTGACACTTGGTTGATCCTTATCAAGGATTGAACACTATGAACTCAAATCATCACATTTACCATCTTTTGGGGACTTGTCCTTCACAAACAAAAATGGTATTTCATTTGCATTAAAGACATTCATTTACTTGTGACTTACATCAAATACACATAACCATATTTACTCGTTCAACAAAATCTGAGGATATGACTTATCCTCCCTCTTGAACCCATCTTTTTTTTAAGATTGTTCATTTTGGGAATATAAGCTTATCAGCCCCCAAAAGGGCACAAATCATTTAGTTTATGTGCCTTCTTCCTTCATAACTCATATGAATAAGAGTTCACATCTTGTGGGCTCTCTATTTGGGACATGAACCACACTTAGTAGCACTTCACTACAAAAGTGATAACCAAGATGGCCTTTAGCCATCAAAGGATTGCACCATGTCCATTAGAGTCTCATTATTCCTTTCATACACACATGTCTAAGGAAGAGTGAACTCCCTTTGTATGGCCAACAAGTAACAAGTATGCCTTAAGCACCTTGACTTATACTTTTCACCTCAGTTAGTTCCTCAAGACTTAATCTTCTTACCCATTTGGTTCTCAACCAAATCCACATACTTCACAAGTATGTTAAGGCCTCGGTCTAGCTTGAAAGGTAAGAATCGATGGGTGAATCAAGTATAGCCACTCATTCATGTGATGAATACACTTTTGGATTCTATGCTCATTGGTCCACACAGGTCTGAGTGCACTAAACTTAGTGTCTTATCACTCCTAGTTACTTGGCCCCATGGGCATCCTAGTGATCTTGTCATCTAGGTGTGATTGGCAACTTGGTAAGATTACTAAGGTGAATGAACCCAATAAGCCACTTCTAGCTAGTTTATTCACAACCTTCTGGTCAGGCACTTAACAAGCCACTTCTAGAAAGTTTGTTCATTCCATCTTGACTAATGTGACTTAACCTTTAATACCAATCCAATTGTGACCTTTCTCACAATTTAACTAGGAGTTGCAACAGAATGTCTATAGGGTCACTACCCTTTGTAAAAACAAACAAGAAACACTTACTAATTTTCTTTTATGATAGACAAATCATCAATAAAGAAATGAAGCTATAATCATACTTCAAAAATTAAATTGATCAAAACAAGTTTCACCAAAAGTTTGGGTATATACATTGGATGCAAACATCCTTTATTCATAAGAACCATTTGTGTTCTTATGCCTTCTTTTACCCCTTTTGCATTATTTCCATTGAAACATGTTTTACTCATTTGTATTTATAGAAACCAGAACTTATCTGTCAAACCAAGTCTTTTGTTTACATGTTACTACGTGTAAAATGAGGTAAACGGGTTGTATGCACTCTAGGGTGGACCTTTGTTACTTTTTGCTAAGTGACCCTTAAACCCTTGGTTGAAGTATACCATTTTGAACTTCTTCAAAATGGACTGCTTCCCGTTTTCCATTTCCAAGGGTTGCCTAGGCCAACTTGGTACCATTTCCACATTATATCCAATCATCCCTTTGGATGGAGGATGTTATAGTCCACCCCAGGACGATGGTAATTTCTCTGAATATTTTATTTAGGGATCGGATGATGTAGTACCGGGACTCCGATTTAAGCATGCGAGGCACATTTTCTGTTAAGAATGATGTCCCGGGACCTCAATGAAGGTTCATTTCCATGGAAAACCACATTTTGAAAGTGGTAGGTGAATTCCAGGCTATTTTGCTAAAATTCATTTCGAATGGTAAAATGGTCATTTTCGGGGAAAATGGAAGAAAACGGACATTATATGGATGTTTAAGATGGAATATTACGTGAAAATTGATGGAAAGTAAATGAGATAGGTATTTTGAATTGGTATATGAATTTTGGCCCGTTTTACCAAAAGTGACCCCAGAGGGTAAAATGGTCATTTTTCTAAAATCGGACAAAACTGGAATTATGTTGGACACATAATTTGAAGACGTTATTATGAAGAGATAATATTATTAAATTTATGGAAATTTAATGGAGAAGAAACGGTGAGAAAAAGAGGATTATGGAATTAAGGGGGTGTAAAACAATATATATATGTTAAGTAATGTTAAAGGATATCATTTAAGACCAAATTTTCTCTCTCCTCTCCCTCTCCCTCTCCTTCCTGTCGAAATTGTAGAAGCCTTCCACCATATTTTTTGCTTCAATTTCTTCACCATTTAGCAAGATTTAAGCATGGAAATCAAAGGGTAAACTTGGATTTATGTGAGAATCATGGAGGGAGTAAGATTGGGAGTTGAAGCAACTCATTTCTCTCCATTTTGGGGGATGGCCGTAATTCTTGATGGATTGAGGAGGAAGTTTTTCATCAATCTCTTGAAGAATTGTTGAGGAAAGCTTGTTTAAATGATGATTATGGTGTAAGAACAAGCTTTACTTCACTATTTCTTCATGTATGGAAGAATTCGAATCTAGGGTTCATGATGGAATTTTGCGGGAAACTTAAATTGATGTTAAATTAATGTTCTTGGGTGGTATTAGAGCATGTTTAATGCTTGGAGTATTGATCAATTCTTCATGAATCAATGAGCTATGTTTTAACGGCTAAATTTTGAGGTGGAGAATCAAAGTGTACAATTGAGCTAAAGTAAGGCCTAAAACGTATTCTAGAGATGATTTTAAGAATCTTTAATGCTTGGAATAAGTGTTGAATCATTGGTTATGATCATGGTCAATTGTGGCCAAAGTTGGCCAAAATAAAATGAAGTTGCTCAAAGTGTGTAATTGGGTTAAAGTGATGATACAATTGTGCTCTTGGGTTGTTATTGAGAAACTTTAATGCTTGGAATAAGTTGAGAATCACATGGGAAAGGGTGCTCTAGTATGGGCCAAATTTGAGCTTGAATTTTAAAAATGATGGTTCAATGCCAATTGTGTTAAATGCTATGAATTAGGGGTGATTAGGAACTCCTAATTTGATGAAAATTGTATGGAAAATGTTGGGATGAATGGTCTAAGAGTTTAGGCCAAAATTTCTAATGGATGATGAAAAATAAAGTTCAAGACTTAAGGGTGGAAGTTGGTTGAATAATGTTAGATTGTTATTTAGGGCCCTAATATGGTAGAAACATGTAATGGAAATGATGTTTGTCATGTTTTCTACATAGGGATGAAATGTTGGTGGATTTTGAAAGTTGATGATTCTTGGTGATAAATGGATTGTTAGGGGTTAAATGGTGGGAAAGTAAGGTGAAGTATGGATAAGAAAAATGGTAGAACAAATTGGCCAATGAATGTTAAATTTTAAGGAGTTGGCCAAATTTGTCAAGTATGGAAATGTTGAGGAAAGTTGAAGGAAAGTGTAATGTTTTTTCATGGATGATGATGTTTAGGTGTTTATGACCCTAATTTGATGGAAACATCTGAAATAAATAATGTTTGCCACATTTTCTTAATTTTGGCCGAATTTATTGGCAAGGATTAAGGGTGAAATGTGTTGATGAAAATGGAATGTTTGTCGATGAATGATGTTGCTATAAGGTGATTTGTGTTAATTGGAAAGCTAGGAAGAAGTGATGAATGTATGCTCATGTTAGAAAGTGTTGGCCTAATGCAAACATGTTTGGAAAGCTGAGAATTTCTTGTGAAAAGTTCAATGTTTGTATATGGGTGATGATATATTAAGGTAAAGATTATGTATATGAAGTTATAGAAGATTTGGATGAAGTTTGGCCACTTTTAGAAAAAAAGGGCCAAAATGTTCAAGAGAGGATAACTTGCGGATAGATGATGGTATTTTCTAAGTAATCATGGAAATGATTGTTTTACAAGGTTAATGGTAATATGGGAAAGAATTAGGAAATTCTGGCACTTTTTTTAAAAGTGGCCGGAAAACTGGAAAACAATTACTAAGTGTCAGAATATAAGAAAATGAAATGTCGGGAATTTATTTTGTATTGATTGTATGATTGTATAGTTTTGACGGTGATTATCAGAGCATCAAGGAAAAGGCTATCAGAAAAGTTTACGGAAAGTGTACTGAAAAAATAGGAAATGACACGGATGGTTTCATACGACTGAGGTTCACCAGGTAAGGGTTCAACTTACTTTATATGCACTTTGGTTTTCTGGTATGCATATCAGGTAAGTTGGGGCTAGTTCTCGGGCTGAGAGTGGGGCCCCATGACTCCCGAGGCTAGTTCTATGGTAGGAATAGAGGCGTGCAGGTACTCAAGTGCGGGACTTGCAGCTCCCTTGTTTTATGATCACAGGGTGATTGTTTATGCTATGAGGGTTAAATGTTTTATGGTTTATGATGATTAAAGGTTAAAGGAAAGGTATTCTATGATTATGGTCAATGGTTGTCCATGGTTCCGTGATCCTCATGATCATTTCTGGGAACCCAACATATATGATTTATGGTAGATCCGTTATGATGAGTGATGACGACGGTTTATGGGGACATACGCCCATCGCTAGTACCATGCACATGTAATGTTAAGGAAACTCTGAGTGGTGTGGAATAAGATCACCGGGGGCCATCATGGTGTGTGGTTGGAAGGAAAAGGATTGACTGTCATATGAAGAAAGGAAAGTGCATTGCATATCATTTATTCATTTTTATATAGGTTTTATGAACTGTAGTATATTGCATACTATGCATACTAACATTGTCTTTGCAGGTATTGTTCAAAGAAAACATTTATTCTTACCTACACCCTTACTAAGTTCTCTCAGGAACTCACCCCCCTTACAATTATACTTTTCATGAGCTTCATGTTCTAGGCCCACGGAGTAGTTTACCGTCTGGCAATATAATGTTTTGTACCAGAGATACATTCTAGCTCCTTATGTGATTTTGTTTTATGATAATCAGATGGGGGTGAACCCGATAGAGAATATGATTATGTTATGGAAAAGTTATGTAATGAAAGAAAGTGTGTTATGAAAGAAAGAAAGCATGGAAAGGAAAGAATAAAAAGGGAATGACTATGTAAATGGAAAAGTATGAAATGGAAAATGGCTAATATGGGAAAGGGATGTTCAGGATTTTCTGGATGAGCACTTATATTTATCGTTTACGGTTAACACTTCTCTTTTATGTATGTTCAGCAGCAGCAGTATCAGGTGTTGTGTGTCAGAGTCTTGCAGATCCGACCACCTGAGCATAGTATGTATCTCATGTTGGCAAGTGGCTCTGTAGTTGTAGATTGCATTTGCACATGTAGAGCTGGAAAGCATGTAGAAGTATGTTCATGCGATTGAATGAATGCTAATTTTTGAAGTATGTAAATGATGAGTGGTTCTGCTGAATTCTGATTATGATTATGTTTATCAGGGAGTACTTGCCCAGTATAGTAAGGGCAGGACTCTTTTCAGGAGTATCTATGTTGAGCGGAGCTCAGCTATTTTTGTATGTGAATGCTAAAATTTGCATGTATGTAAATGTTATGAAAGTGCAGGATTTTCGCGTTGTTGAAACACTATGATCTAGTATCGTAAACATGAAAAGGAAGAAGTAACCTGGGACCGGGTTGTGGAAACCGCCCACCATAGTGGCTTATTGTTATGTTAAGGGACCGTCACCCCACCCCTCCGGCCCACATCCACTTGTGTCGGGCCGTGCATGGAGGGGGTGGTGACAAAGGCGCCAACACCATTGAAGGATTGAAGTGAGGAATTCGGCCAACATCAAGAAGGAGCATATGTTTTCTAGGAGCAAGGATTTATAATCCTTAAGTTGTTTCAGTCAACACCACCCCCGCGGTCCTTTTTTGGTCACGGTGCAAGCATCTCGTCTATGGGCGGTGGCGGCGATGGTGGTTCTAAACCCTTAAGAAGGTGATAAATTGAAAACAGTTTTGCGAAAAACCCGACCATAAAAAAATTTCTAACTTTTTTAACTTTACTTATACGTTGTCTTATTTACTAAACGTGTTTACAAGTTTTACGACACCATCGGAAATTTCAAAAACCTGCACCCATAAACACGTTAGCGGTTATACGGAGAATCGCATAATATACAAGTAATTAAAGCTAAAAGGAGTCCCGCCCATTTTGTTGGGCAAGAGCTCCCCGAGAAAGTACCAATATACAACCCAGCAGAAAGCAATAAATCATGTATGTTTTCTAACTACTATGCATGCTACGTTCTACAGATCTGAGAATCTAGCCATAGGATAACGAACTACTATCGAGTGGTCGGAACAACCCACTCGACATACTGCTGCTGCTGACAAACATAAATAGAAGTTTAACCGTTAGTAACAACATGTGTATGTACTTAACTCATAATCTTAAACATATAATATGCTCGATCGAGACTACCCCCACGTCATAACATAAACCTTAATCAAGGAGCATAAACATGTACCTCTGGTAATCAAATCTTAAGATGACCCGACAAAACTATTCCGTAGTCATTTATCAGGATTCCTGAAAGTATTAACAATAGGGGGTGAGTCCTCGAGAGAAACTCAGTAAAGGTTAAGTAAGGATGATGACTTATTTTATTTTAAAAACACCTCTATAAAAGGATTAGCATGCAATGATCTAGCAGTTCATTACAATCCTAATATAGCATGGATAATGATGTGCAATGTTGTGATATGCAATAATCTTTAGTCCCGTCAGACTTTTCTTTCTCGTCCTGAAGGACGGCCTTATTCCTTTCCTTATGTATGACAGTTAGACAGGAAGCGCATGGTACCACTGACGAGGTAATGATCCTCAAAATAAACAAAACCTTGTTAGTCGTACGGTCACCCAGTGACTCTTAACTTTTTTTAAAAAATGTACCATTGGGTGACCTAGTGATCTTAAATTCATCACGATCCTTAGATCAGTGCTCCCATGATAAAAATACCTGCATGCCGTTACCCTACCATGAAACTAGCCCTGGGAGTCACAAGGCAGACCCGACCCTCGACCCGAGTACTAGCTGTTAACTAACCTAATATGTATCAGGAAAATCAAAACACATATTAAGAAAGTTAAGCCTCTTACCTTACGATAAAACCTTTACTTTACCACGACGGCCCGTGAAAGATCCTGCGGAGTTCTGCCTGAACTCCAGCGGTCCCCAGCCACTAACCAATACATTAAACATGTAAGATTCTAAACCTTTATTCTTAAATCATTGTTTCATACTTAGTCATTTTTCCTCATGCTTTACTTAAAGTCAACATAAAGTCAACTCTAAGTCAACTTTCCTTATTTAGTTAACAGTTATAAAAAGTGGACTAATCATACTTAACAGTCTTCATTAACGAACCTTAACTTTCAAGAAGTTCATTTTACACTTCTTTATCCTTAATTACCTCACAAATACATATACTTTTGCCAATTGTTCACTTTTGGCTCCAACCTTATGGAAAGTGATCAAAATCACTACAAACTTTACCAACTTAATACTTAGCCTTAATTATGCTGAGTTTTACTTAATTATGATGATTAGTCAATCTTTTGACCAAAAGTCAACCCTTCGACCAGCTAGGTCAAATTAAGCCATAAATGGTTAAAAAAACTTATAAATTGACCAGATTACCACTTAAGTCTCACTTAATCATTCTTTATGATTAATTAAAATCAAAGTTCCCATACTTTATCACAATGTGGATTTTAGCCCAATTTTGTATAAAGTGTCCAAATCCACTTAAATGCTTCCAATTTTACACTTATACTTAAAGAAGCTTACTTTTACTTCTTTTACCCATACTGGCACACGAAGTCCTTATACTTTATCCAAATTTCTAATTTGGCCCAAATTTACATAACTTGTCCATTTTCACTTATTTTTCAGCTGTTTCTTTATCTTCCTTTCAAAAATCATTTCCAACCTCGACTTTCACCAAATTTCACCAAAGAACTCATACTTTCCAAAAGTGTTCATTTTGCCCACAAAACTTTATTAAGTGGCAAAATGACTCTATCTTTAATACTTAGTTTCAAAAACTCCAATTCCACATTCTTAACTTTTCAAGAACACTATTTTCCTCTTCACACCCATACTTTACCAAAAATTGCAATTTGCCCAAAACTTCATAAATTGACCAACTTTACTTAAAAATTGTCAATTTTCATCCTTAACCTTCAATGAGCTTAATTTCACATAATTTATCACTAATTACCAATTATCGCTTAAACTTTTTCAAAATTTCTATTTTGGTACCATACTCTTAAAAAGTGACAAAACTTTCCATAATCACCTAATTAGCTCATTTTTACCCAAATTCTTCACTTAACTTCAAAACCTTCAACTTTATCCTACTTTACCATTTCGGCCCAAAACTTACATTTTTACCAAAAATGTTTTTCTTCCAAGTTTCACCAAACTTTTTCCAAACTCCTTAAGTGTTATTAGCATGATTATTCCAACTTTAAATCATACTTTCAAAAACAATTTCTTCATCATTTTCAACCTTAAGTTTCAGCCAAAAATTGCATTTTTCACCCAAACTTTTCTTCAACTTTCCACTTCAATATTCATACTTAAAATCATGTCTAAACCAACATAGAACA
>JBBYHH010436085.1:0-11515 GCA_038382905.1 Daphne laureola
ATGGTAAGCTCACTTTTACTTGTGTTTACTAATAAACTATTTTCTTAGTAAACACAAGTGAAAGTGAGTTTATTAAGAATGAACATAAGACTTAACCATACCCTTCAAAATTTATGAATATCCAAAAAAGGCCACAAAATGAATAAATGGTAGTGAAAGTCCCAAGACCGTTTTGTGATAAAAAATCAAACAGGTTGTTAACATCATCCTTCTAATAAAAAGCAAGAAAACGATATTCTTAGGCGGATATTCGCAATACCACAAGTAAATCAAAGAGTAGATTATGTGATTGCGTAAACCAGCTAATGCCAACGATGTAGCCATCATCTCAGCATGATTCTTCAGATAAGATATGGAATGACAAAAACTAAATACTAAGAGAACATAATGTGATGTCTCAGGGTCCTCATAATGCAGAATGCCGCATCTCAAAAAATCTATAAGTAATCTACCTGCAAAGGATAATACAGAAAAATACAAATAGTAATGCAACATTAATGCACGAGTTTTATGTATATAAATTTCGTGCTCAGATCAAGTTTTAAATTTTACTCGCTCACTAACACCAAGTGTAGGGTGTACGGTTGTAGCCAGAGTGAGTGGAGTCGAACCCGCCTCTTTTCATTCCAAGCCTAGATCTGGAAAGAAAAATAAAAGATGGAGAAGGTAGGAGAAAGAAAGGAAGAAGAAGAGAAAATTAAAAAGAAGATGGAAGGAAAAGAAAAGAAGAAGATGGGAGGAAAAGGAAATGGAAGGAGGAGAAGATTGAGAGGTGGTGGGAGGTGTAGGATTAGGGTTTTGAAGTGGTGGAAGTGAGAGGTATATATAGGAGGCGGGTTTGGGAGGATTTTTTGTTTGATATAAATGGGGTAAGGGATTGGGCATACCGGAGATTTGAACTCGAGACCTCTTACAAGTATTCACAAGAACATTAACCACTAGGAGGATTTTAGGTTAGGAGTTAGGGTTGGAATGTTAAGAGGAAAAAATCCCGCCTCTTTTCCGTTTCAGCATTTTTTTTGGGGGGGTGGGGGTTATTTTTGGACGGGTCGCTTCGTCGGTCACCCTATTTGTATTTTGGGCATAACTTTCTGCTCTCATATCTGATTGAAGTGATTTAAAATCCCACCTGTAGCTAGGATTGAGGGCTACAACTTCTCTTTTGACACTAAGTCCTGAAAACTTTGGAAAGGCCTATGAAGTTGGGTTGCAAGACAAACCTTCCTGTTTTGGGCAATAGTGCGAGGCGATCACACCGCTATTTCGAGCCAGTCGCCCCACAATTTTCTTGTTTTTGTAGACGCTCCTAACTTGTGTGGGGCGATCGCCTCACACTTTCTGCTCAATCACCCGTCGGTCGCCCCGCTCTCGATAGTTACATAGTTGATTTCTGAAGATTCTGTGAATGGGGCGATCAAACAAGAGTTTCCGACTTGTTGCCCCGCCTCCAAACGTCCTTTTTCTTCTTTTTTCCGTTCTGGTCCCTGAGCTTTGATTGTAGTCGCTTCCTTCACATCCAAAAATGTCCAAAAGTGCCCGGAAGAAACCTTTTCTTTACTTTTATTTCTCTTCTGCCAAAATTATGCAGCGAGCAGACCAACCACGGTGCACACGAATTCCCCGTCGGAGTTCGATCTCTCACCACCAGATTGGGCTTGGAATCGTTCCAGAAGCAGTCGCGCCGTTCGTCGGACTCCTTTGCTGCTCGTATCAGCGCCACGGCTCGTCTCGAGGAAACACTCCAGATTGGGTTTGTTTGTATCATTTTTGTCATGATGTCTTGGTTTCCGATTGAAAGTTTCAAATAGTTAGGAACTCAGGTTGTTTATTTTTCTTTGCTTCTTAATGATGGGTCATATGCTGCCAAAATTTGAGATTCTTTTATTTATCAGTAATTTCAATACACTGCTTGTATCATTTGTGAACTGAAAGGGCTCATGTTAAATTGATTCTTCACCCAGTTTTGTTTGTTTGGTTCTTAAACTGAAATTGTGGCAATGGTGGTGTGGTTATGTTTTCAAAGTATGAACTGTGAAAAACAAAGGTATGAACTATGAGCGAACAAGTTGAGTATTTCACACTTTTAAAAATAGAGTTGAGCTAATGGCAGTGTAAAAGCTTTCAATGCATTTACAATCTTTATAGTAACCCATCCCAGTTTTGCAAACAAAAAATTCATAGAGTATTCTTCGATCTCTTCACTACGCAGCAGCAAGAGGTGAAGTATTGTGATTTGGAGCTGGTTTTGGATGGTTTTGTACTGTAGATAGGATGAAAAGATACATTGGAGAGACAACTTGCTTGAGTGGGGACTCAGAACAATAAGTTTAGGTAGGTGAGTGAAGATGCGGAAGTGTAATTTGGAGGACATAAACGAAAGATTTTGTATAAAATGAGGGGATAAATTGAAATTTGATTATGAAGATTTTCATCATTTCTCATCAAGTAATTATGTTTTTTCCCTTTAACCGAATCCTTGTGAATGTAGAAGAGTAATGAATGGGTTCCTTGGAATTCAAGAAAACACTCCCTCTGCGAGACGGGTTACTACACCCTTCTTATCCAATTAATGGGTTCTGTTCCAACTAGGAGATCGACTAATAAATATCTATCCATCTGTATAAATTAATACTCCTGTTTATGGTAATTAACATCCATTACACTTCAACCCTAATTTGCTTTCTTCTTCTTCTTCTTCTTCTTCAAATATACTACCATATTCTTGCTTTACGGCAGTTAATTTCCTTCACGATTCCTGCTTAATTTCTCTGTGAAAGCAAGCAGAGAGTTTGTGCATGCGTTAATGGCGAAGTCAGTCTCGGTGTCACCCATGAGAAAATATGAAGTGACCTGTTGTGGAACCAGAATCGACACGGTGGTGACTTCTGACTCCGCCGTCATCTCTTCATGGATACTGTTCGTGATGCAGACCTACTACAACCAGGAGAAGGCGGTGGTGGTTGGCCTGGACATCGAGTGGCGGCCCAATCTCCACCCGGGCTCCGACAATCCCGTGGCCACGCTCCAGCTCTGCGTCGGCGTCCACTGCCTCATCATCCAGATCCTTCATCACGTTGGTGGTGCCCTGCAGCTGCCTCGGAACCTGTTCAGTTTCCTGAAGGATCCTCACCACATCTTTGCCGGGGTTGGGATTGATGAAGACGCCAAGAAGCTGCTGAGGGACTGCAATCTGGTGGTGAAGCGCGTTGTTGACCTTCGTGATCTGGCGGCCACAAGGTTCAGTGATCCAAAGATGAAGAAACAGGGACTGAAGATGCTTGCCAAACAGGTGCTGAGATTTGATATGGAGAAGCCTCTGCATGTGACCCTCAGCCACTGGGACTGCAAAAACCTTTCTTCTCACCAGGTTCAATATGCGTGCATTGATGCATTCGTGTCATCTGAGATTGGGAGGAACCTTGGAGCAGAGCGGTACTGCGTCGACGACTCTGCTACGCATCTACTGCTGCCACAACCTCAGACTTACGGTTTCGTTGCAACCACAACTGATCATGTCCCTCTTGCACTCCTTGTCCCTGCAGTTCCTCTCCTTATTAGTAGTACGCTTATGATGCCATGTATGTAGTTCAATACCTACCTACTACTTTATTAGCTAGGTTATAGTATTAGAATTTGAAAGTTGGGTCTTCATCCATTTTGTATACATGATCTGAATTTTAGATGTCTAACCTTTATTAGTATATATGTTTTGTATCCATAAAATTGCAAGAAATTGTGAGAAAAGCAGCATAGTGATGTCAAGCTGAAGAGAAAAGTGATGGAACAACTTATCATTAGTAATCTGATCTGTACCTATGTTTTAAATGGTGGCATGAACAAGCCAAGATAGATCACTGGCAATGGTGATTTCTGTTTGAAAAAGGGAAACCAAAAAAAAAAAAACATTTGGATACAACAATTGACACAAAAGTTAGTTAACAATCACTGAAAAGGAACAAGAGCTATCCATCAAACGTTGAATTTCCAAACTTTTAAGTGTCTGCTATTGTGAGTAGTGAGAATTTTTTTGAACCCAACAGCCAAACATGTAATGGGAGGTCGAGCAGTTCTAGGGATTTTGTCCAGGGCCATGATATCCGGAGACAGTCTTCTACCTTTCTTCCTCTGTACCCTTGGCGCTGCATTTAGGTTTTCAGTAGCCATGGCATCATAGCAGGCAGATACAACTTCTCCAGAGTTCTGATCAATTAGACGGAGAACCCCATCAATCCCACCAACAGCTAAGATCGATGTATCGTTTGGCATGTGTTGTACAGAGTATATTACATTTGGACTCGCTCGTGTCTCCCATAAACATTTCATGGTCCTGCAAGATCAAACAATACAAATTAGTACTTAAAAAGACTTAATTTCATGACATTTAAATCACAGATGTAAATAATGTGCAATCAGAATCAAGACAATACTGAGGAACAACAAGGTGAATCATGGTGATGCTTAGGAACAACACTAGTGTCTTGCACCAAAGGTTGGTCCAAAGATAGTAGCTTTTAACATTAAAGATTTAGAGAAACTATTACAATCATCTGAAACTCCAACACTAATCTTAAACTAAGCCTATATCCAATCAGCTACTTCTTACTAGGGTAATGTCGCATGACAAGTAAACAGAACTACTATCAGCAAGTAAATGACAACATGACAGCAATGATGACAAAGTAATAATCGAAAAACAAACAAATCAGACTTTCATTTCCAGAATCCTTCAACCTCACTTCCCTGAACAAAAATCTCCCAGGGAGGGTTTTAGCAGCTTACTTATAAGCAAGCTTTATACCGATAATTAATGCGTGCACATAAATAGCGAAAAAGAGGTTTTGTGTCCCTTTTACTCATTTGAGTACTTCAAGAATCAGCATCAGTCAATTGGTGTAGCAAGCCTCTGAAGAAACCCACCTTAGGTCCCAACAAATTGTGTATCCAGCAGAATTTCCAGCAAACACAGAGTAAGAACGGGCATTAAAACACAAGGCTTTGATTCCTGTAATGCAAAACAGGCACTAATTATGTAGCATCCACAAAACCAAATCCCCTCTAACTGAATTTCCACCAAAATTCAGGTTAATGAAAAGAACAAGGAATGACAAACAAGACAAGTTAACCACAAACACCATAAAGAAGCCTGACTCTGCATTAATTAAATAGCAATGTCCCGTCTCGCATTAATATTAATATAGCTCACTTTTTGTATGTGGGAGATGAATTTGTGCAAGGTGTGAAAGATTTCAATGTCAAAAGCTCTAGAGAAAAAATTGAAGTAACGATATAAACAAACTTTGTGCATCATCACGGTTACAGCTCAATGATTAGCATCAAATAAGGACAGTTGCAACCACCTTGCAAGTTGGACACTACAGTAAAATTTTACTTCTTCTTAAAGAATGCTGTACTTGTGTTTGATAACTTTACCTGTGCGATCGGTTGGCCTCAAAGTAGCCACATCTTGTTCAGATGATAAATCACACATTTTAATACTCCCAAGGGATGACCCACTAAGAATCAGCTGTTCCTCGGTCAAAGCTAAGCATGAAACAGGCCCAGAATTCAGCCTGCAATATGAATTTAGAAAGGAAAAATGAAAAGTAAGAACAAAGAGACATGCCATAAATGAAAGCTTCAGCAGAGAAGATTTTGTTTATTTTTATTTTATCTTGAAAAAGGAAGAAAGAAACAAAAATCACTAAAATAAAAAACTCAAATAATAGATTTTTAAGGATTTTAAAGCTCCTTCAAGCATTTATTTGAGAAACTGTATTTTCTCCTACAAGACCCTCGGAAGTCCAATCAAAACTAAAATTTTGTATGAAAGAAAACTTAAAAGACCAATCTAAATGTTTAGTATCAAAATGCAGTAATTTGCAGGAAAGCAGAGCAATGTGAAAGTTGGAGAGAACGATTTGCATCACGCATTTCAACGGAATAATTTAACACCAACAAGTTTTCTAACAAGACGACAAACCTGAATATTTGAGAGCATCTTTTACTATACATGTCAAATACCCGAACAGTGCCATCTTCACATCCAACAATTGCTTCTGGGTCGAAATAACTGCACAACAAAAGATAAAAAACCACAAATTCAAGTTTGCACACTTAACAGCAAGAGTTCCGCAAATACTGAAATCTTCTAGCCACTACTGATTCTATTCAGTAGCATGCATATTATACTTGGAGAGAGCAGAGGTAGAAAAAGATGGATTTAGGGGTGCTGTCAAAGTATGACAGTACCAAATTCACAAAATTGCTTTCAAAGGGCCTGCCAAAGTCAGGCAGTATCAAGCTCATACACTTCCTGAATATCTTATAGACAAATCGATGGCTTCTGCCTCACGTACCGCATACATGTACCCTTTGGGTATGTGCCTTCCTGAAAAGGAAATATGCTTCTTTTTCCATGGCGCCTCCATATGCTTAGATGAGTACCAATCAAACCAACTATCTGTTTTTCAAAAAAGTTCAAAAAATGATTAAACAAGCAGAAAGCATAGAAAGCTGTATTCAGATAATTACCTTGCTCTCATCAAAATCAAAATCGATGAGAGGTGCAGTGTCAGAAACTGGATAATCCTCAATGCATTTATAGCGGTCCAGAGACCAGAGACGTATAACCTAAGGCATTGAAACATCGACATGGCAACCATATTAAAAGATCCAACAGATGCAAAACAATATGAATATAAACTTCAGATCCTTAAAACTAAAATGAGCAACAAACGCAAATAAGAAAAAGATACATTCACCAAGTCGTAACATATTAACTCTTTTATATTTGAATGTTTTGCATACAACAATGAATAGGTTGGGCAGGTGTTAAGCACCATTAAAAGTACGAAATATTTTAAGTTCATGAACAAGAAATAAACTAACAAATTCACAAAATATTTACAAGATCTTAGACTCTTAAAGAGTACAAGAGCCGACCTTATCACCAACACCTGTTAGAAGCAAACCCATCTTCATTCTACATTGATTGACCCTAGCAGAATACAAGATTAGAAAACTCTGCAATACCCAAGCTTTCATATATGGATGAGTGTACATGGGTCAGCTTCAAGAGTCTGAGGCCAAACATCTCAGTAAGTCATCATTGTCGAGAATATGATGCTGTTATAATCATAAATTACCATCTACAATCAGAAAATACATAAGAAAGACCATTTTGCGTCATTTTGCAAGATATGCATGATGATTTTATGATATTAACAATATAACGGATGACTATTGCAACTATCTCATCATCATCATATATTTTCCATGGTTGTGCAAAAAAACTATGATGGTGCAGCTTCAAAGTTTATCTCCTATTAACACGTAAGAGGGTTGCATCAAGAAGGGTATCTGGAGTAAGAATTTTCCACTATTCTTTTTGCAAGGACTTATGCTGTAACTGTTAGCTAATTTTCTGCAATTAATTGACATTATAAAATTCATGCAGCCCCAATGCCGTATTATTAAGTACAGTACAATGATTGTGCCGAAGACCATTCTAAAAGTATCAGCTTGAAGACAGAGTCCGCCTCAAGTTTGAGGGATTCTTATTATAGTAGGCGAAGATTTTATTTATAGGCTAAATTATTTGCTAAAATGTGCATTTACAGGACAACTAACCTAGTCCTGACAAGTAAAAATGAGTAACTAAAGCTTTCTATTCAGAAATGCAGCATAACAGAGTTTAACAGCTTCTCTTTCATCACACTCCTAAAGAACTCTCTTTACCATAAAAGTAAGTATTTCGCTTTCTCCAAGTTATCTAAAAACCAAAATGATCTTCATAGTTTTTTACATCCCCTTTGTTGCATTATGATCATGAGCTAATAACACCTTGATATCAACAGAACCTTAGAAATTCATGGCAGGAAGAGAATATTTTCATCAAAACATAAGGAATGAGATGGTCCTCTGACAGAACTGCATAACGAACTTCAAAATAATGAGAAAACTAAACTAACAGATATAAAGACTTTACCCAGCTAAATGACCTTTCCATTGATCAATATCGATTCGACCTCCTAGCAACGATGACGCATGATGCTTCATGGCTAGCGTTTGGAGCTCCTCCATTAATGATTGCTCTGAAATATTGGGCTTGGAAGTATAATCCAAAGAGTTCCCGTACTGCTTGTAAAAGAGTACTCCCAACAACTTGGATTTAGTAATGACTCCATTCCTAGATAACCCGGAGACAAAAAAGAAGTTAAAAATGAACAGGTATAACCATCGCCAACACCTTCTTTCAAAGAAAACAACAATTCATTTACCGGCTAAAACTTAGAACCTACTCGCTTCAGCAATTAACAAATTAGTTGAAAACGAATGAAAAACAATTCAAATTTTAGCTCAGATTTCCATGGGGCGGTACCAGGACTTGCAAACAGCAGTGCAACGGACGAGGTCGAATAAGTTCAGGTAGGAGAAAATGATGCAGAGGGTGTCGACTTCCAAAGACTCGATTCCAGGCTTCTTCTTTCTCGCCGACGAGGAGTCACCGGAAGATTCCTGTCCCGTTCTTCGTCTCGTAGCCGGTGAACTTTCTAGGTATGACATTTTCTCAACTTCTGTTGTCTCTCCTCTCCAGTTTCATACAAGGGAGCGACGAGACGACGGAGAAACAATTGGGAATTCGGGCCGGGTTTTAGATCCATTTTTTTGCGACGGTGAAGCTAAGTAGTTTACGGGAAGTTACGAAACTCCCCTAAGGTTTTGTTAATTTTACAATCTTTTCCTCTGACTTCAAAATCCTACAAAACCGGCTGGTATGCCGTTTATTTATACTAGATGACCGTTAGTTTTAATGGTTTTTTTTTTTTTTTACGAGGAATGACGCTTTATTCAATAGAAAACAGTACGAGGTTGGAGAAACATAGAGAGTAAATATCTAATGGACCTACCAACTAAAGCAGCTCTTAGCATGAGATGAGCCAATAAATGTCAAATGGCCGACAAACGTAAGAAAGAACCAACAGAGTCCAAAGCAAAACCAACATAGATAGTTTCTAAAAGTAAATAATAGATAGATCACCACGATGATAGAATGACTAAGCCAGAAATAGATTAAATTCTTCGCACAAAGCTCGAACTCCCAAACACTTCCAACATGTCATATGATTAGAAAACAGGCTCCACCCACAACATACTCAGGATTGCGCATGGCCACCAACCACCTCCACCTATACCGCACTAAACGGAATAAAAGTAGATCGATCTCTGCAAGGATGTCTGGGAAGAACAAGAAAGCGAACAACTCTACCTGCAAATAAAATCACTGTCACCAATTATAGGCCACAACTATTCCTATGACAGTCCAAGTCCAGAATAAGGGACGAATAGTGAGGCCGGACTTGGTACCCCCACCATTCGAAAATAGCCGCATCAATCCTCCAAGCATGGAGTCTCGCTCCCTGCCTTTACCACCTTCTCGGATGGCACAAGTGTTGTCGCGAGCCCAACAACTCGCGCACGCTTCCGGCCCGCACCAACCATAGAGCCATCTTCCAGGTTTTCGGTAACACCACCACCCCTACCACTCAACCCGCGACCTCTCCTGCCCCTAACTCTTCCTCCTCCACGCGCCCCCCTGCCACGCCCATTTTTTGATCCAGGAACACCCGCAGGAACTACCTCATTCCCCTTACCCACAACAAAAGTGAACGGACCATCTGAAGTAGGAGCATCAGAGTTTATCTGTGTAGGCACAATTGCACGTTCTTGAATCTGAACAACCTTTTCCGGAATAGCAACCAGAACGAGTGCCCTCTCCAACACTCGAGTTGGGCCATCAACCCCTGGTCCTGCAAGACCACCCGACGGTTACGGAGCCATCAGGGGCCAAATCGGTCTAACTAGAGTCAGCGCCCGCCAACCATCATCATCCCTCGCCATCGGCCTCAAACGCAGAAAAGGACCAAACTGATTTTCCCCTATCTCCATACTACTCCTTTTCAACATGTGTAACCATATCACACCTATAGCAAAAATTTGGTAATTTCTCATATTTGATAGCCAAAAACAATTTTTAACCATCCGAGTTAAGAGTAGTGATGTCTTTTCTCAAAGGACAAGTAATATTAACCTATACACGAATTCTTATGGCAAGACCATCACAAATAACATCTTTGACCACTCCCAAATTACTCCCCAGTGTTTCACCTATTGTTTTAGTAGACCATCCATAAGGCAAATCCAACACATGAATCCAGAAGACCACAGAATTGAAACTCATGGATGAGATTTGGTGATCACCTGGTTTCATAATAACAGACATAAGCATTGACTTGTTATCAAAAGCCCATGGTCCCAAATGAAGAACATCATCCATATGACACTGTTTCTCGAACTAAAAAATAAATAAATTATCCCTGAAAACATTCGTACCTTGCTTGATCTTAAATTTTACTCAGTCCCTCTATGCAGCCAAAAAGTTGAGTTCAAGTTTTTCACGCGAGTAGCGCGCGGAGAGAGAATCCAAATGGCAACGGCAAAACACGGTGGAGCCGCAGGTAAGAGACCACGGACATCCATCACCGTCACATCATCCTCCGCCGTCATCTGCCTAACAATTCCGTCAATTGACATTCACCAAAACCCAGAAGAAAACAAAATCGTTCCTTGGAGAGAAGAGGAAACCGAGAGGGAAGAGGAGAGGAGGAGAATATGAGATAATCCTAGTAGAAGAAGGTTTCTTGAAGGGAAAGAAAGAATAAAAGAAGAAAACTCCAAAGCCTCCACCAAACCCTAACACAGCTTGGGGAGAGAAAACGTCACACTGTTAGTTTTAATGTTAATTACACTAATTGTAGCTAACAGTTTTCTTATATGATTATTTCACTTTTTTCCCTCAATTTTTCTGCATACCTTAATCCTTACGTCGGATTAAACATATATATGGAGTAATATTGTTTATTTTTCTACGAGAGGGTCTCATTTTAATTAGTTTTTTGTATCATTAAGTCTCGTTCTTCTATTAGATTTAATAGTCCTATGAAAAATAATAATTTTAATTACTGAAAATTTCTTAATCAATCTATTTACAACTTATATTTTGAATCTAACAATTTGACCATGCATATAACAATGATCAAACCTAATATAACAATTTTACCCTAAATTAATTTCTTTATTACCAAATTCATAGGAGTGATCATGAGTTGGATAACAATTAATTTGAAGTTTAATTAAGGGCTAGAAGCAGCCAATATTAGTTCAATGATCCCGAAAGTAGTGTTTAAATTAAAGGCATGTGTATCCATTGTGGCCGGCACATGCATGGATGCAACTAAGTGTAGGAATATTTCCATGAAAATAGGATACTCTCTTTAATTATAATATCAATCAATAAAATAAACCTTGAAAAATAAAGAAGAAATGAAAGAGCTAGGTAGCTAATTAAGCAAGTAGTACTAAATAAACAAACTAATAATGAAGAATGGGTAATTACTAATAATTAATATCTAGTAGTATCAGGGAGAGGTGTGCCAAGAATGAAGTGGTCGATGAG
>JBBYHH010436195.1:0-11514 GCA_038382905.1 Daphne laureola
CATAACAATTACTAGCTTTAATATTACTAATAGCTTTAATATTATTAATTATAAACTATAAATCATTCCATCTAAATCAAAACATTAATATAACCATTAATAAAAGGATCCTAAAAATGTGTCTATTCTTTCTTGACACACACAAGTCTTTCTTGACACACAAATATTGAGGTTGATCTGGTCATTCTTGACAGATGGATGTGTGTTACTAAAACAAAATATATTTTTACCGACACACAAGTGTGTGTCAAGAATGCCAATAAACGTTTTCCGACACACATGAAAAAGTGTCAAGAATGGCCAGAATGTTTGCCGACACACATGAAAAAGTGTCGGCAATGCCCATAAATGTTTGCTGACACACTTGAAAAGTGTCGCTAATTCCCAGTAACCTTTTGCCGACACACATTTAAAAAGTGTCGGTAATTCCCTAAGAATTGTGCCGACACACATGGAAAGTGTCGGCATTACCCTTTTCCGACAGCGGCATTGCCGACACTTTTTTTGTTTGTCGGCAATGCTCGCCAGGGTCTTTCTTGACACTTTTTCGACCTTTCTTGACACTTTTTATATGTCAGCATATGTCATTCTGTTTGTAGTGCACGCACACGTATTATTATACTCCCTCTGTGGGAGAAACATTGATACATTTTGACTTTTAAAATTATGTTTTATTTAGATTTTTATAAAAAAAAATTGTTTAAAAGAAATTCAATTTAAAAAAAAAAAAATATTAAACATATTCATTTTTAATTTATGTATAAATTATTTGAATTTATATATTAAAATGATGAAGAGAAAAATTCATAAATAAAACGATGAATGGTAAATGTATTAGTTTTCAAGCGACGTGGTGCGTATATACTAAGCTACATCCATCTCTAAAATACTCATACGACAGAGGCGAATGAGCATGAAGGGGCAAATATTTTAGTCAAAAATTCAATATATCCATCCATAGCTTAACAATTCCAACTATGTTTCTACAACACCACCCCTAACTCCTACACTCTTGCTATCGGCTTGCTCAACCTGCGTCGTTCTTTACACTCTAACCCCTCTGTCTGATGGGT
Organism: Daphne laureola; assembly: GCA_038382905.1. NCBI lineage: Eukaryota > Viridiplantae > Streptophyta > Magnoliopsida > Malvales > Thymelaeaceae > Daphne > Daphne laureola. The sequence continues at coordinate 1,074 of JBBYHH010436195.1, forward strand.
ATGGGAGACCAACAGCGGCAAACCAGTTGGCGAGAATGTTAAACTCGTATTCCAACAAGATGGGAATCTCATCATTTTTAATGTAAATGATGATCATGTTGCTTGGTTGGTAGACTAACACAAGTTCCACGAAAATCGTGATCAAGTTCAGATTGTCGTGGAAAATGAACCTAATCCTACATGAGAAGAACGGTAGTATCATATGGCAAAAAAACGGTAGTATCATATGATAAAGTTTTGATCATCCAACGGATACTCTCTTGATGGAACAATCCCTTATTCAAGATCAAGGGCCAACTACACTTGTGAGTAGGTAGTACTACTTTTTAATAATAATAATAAAATATTTAAAATATTTGAGTTTGTATATTAAAATATTAAAAAAATAAAATTATAAATTAAATACTAAAAATGAAATATATTAATTTTTTAATGACATAGGTAGTACTACTTTTTAAAAAGATAAGAGAATTTTGGACTAAAATTGAATTTTATCCAAGGACCTTTATCAACCAAAAAAGAAAAGGAGCACACGACAGTGCACCGCCGCCGCCGGCACGACGGCACCTGAAGCAAATTTGGGTTCCCAATTCCCATCCCAGCTCTTTTCGGTGGCAGAGATGAGGTAATCGGACTTTTAATTTCTTACGTATACTTTAAGGGATCCTCGAATTGAACATGAATTTGTATTGCTGTTTGCTCGTTCTGTGTTCAACCCTAGCCCTGGGATTGAATCGCTTTAGCCCACAAACAAGTTTCTGTTGCAGCTGCAGATTAGTGCAAGGTGTTTAGTGACTTCACATAGCTGTTTGTATGAGTGAAAAAGGATGGCTCTTGCAGGAGGAGTTCTATTCCCCAGTTTCAGTCTTCGCAACATATTTCGCTCCAGAATCTGCTCTCTGAACTTCTCCCTAATACAACAGAATAGAAGATGTAAGAGAAATTATGGAGTATTTTATTTCAGATTTTTTTAGCAGAAATTCTAACTCTTATCAACTTTCACACCATTAATGCCTTTCTGGTTTGAGATGTTTTATTTCCTGCAGGTGTCACTGTGAAGCCATTACTTGTTCAAGCAAAGGCAAATACTCGAACAGAGAGTGCCAAGGTTCGAAACAGAAGGATGAGATTGAAGGTATAATATGTCCTTATGTATTAACAAAATACTAGAACACAAACACATGTTCCAAGATGTACATGTTGATTCTGCAATATCAATCTTGTAATGGGACATGACTAGAACAATTATCTCAACTCATCTCATGATATTAAACCTGCGGTTTGAAATTTCTATCTCATTTTTCCTTCAAAAGAAGGTTGTGACAGGAATGACATCCGGCATAAAACTTTGTCATTATGCTTCTGCGTGAATTTATAATGTCAACTGATTTCTTACAATTAATTGTTACTATAAACTTCATGCCACCAACCCTAACGTAGTTGGGATTAAGGTGTTGATGATGATGATGCTGGATATAATAAGTTTGAAGTCTAATATCTCGGCAGCCTTCTGTCTCCAATGGACTTTAATATGATAATTTCTTGTCAGTTTCATAAGACACCGATAATTCATGTTACATGATGTTGTCAGTTCAATGGCACACCGTCAAGACCAAGGCTATCAGTTTTCTGTTCGGAAAAGCAGTTGTATGCAATGTTGGTGGATGATCATAATAAGAAGTGTTTGTTCTACGGGAGCACTCTCCAAAGATCGATCTGTGATAATCCCCAATGCACAAGAGCTGTAAGCACCAATCTGGTGAAGTTTCTTTGGTATTTGTTCTCTTCTTAATTGAGTTCCAATTTGTCTTGCGGTGTATAGGAAGCTGCTGAACGTGTGGGTGAAGAGCTTGTCAAGGCTTGCATGGAGCTTGACATTAATGAGTTCTCTTCCTATGATCTTAATGGTTTTACGCGCGGAGACAGAATTCAGGCATTTGAGACTGTTATAGATCGGCATGGCTTCCTATCACATTAGATGTACTGTGGTTATGAGATATCTGTAAGATTATAGAGCAGATAGCATAGTGAGTCAAAAGATCAGCAATCTTGAATTGCAGTAGGTTTTGGTGTTGGATTAAGATGTTTCTTGACACACAAGGTAGAGATCAAAGTTGTAAGGACTAAATGTGATCTGAATACGTTTCTGTTTTCCCCCCCATCTTTGGTACATTAACTAGTCCTCTGTTCTTCTATTGCTACAACTTTATACAGGAGATGAAATATGATATGGTCCTAAATTCCCTAAATGGAACAAAAATATGTAGTGATTACATCACTAGCACTACTAACCATGAAGCTAAGCTACAAAAAACATAGAAAGAAAGAAAGAAAGAAAGAATAACCCCATTCTCCTGGCAAAAATCTTGCTACTCTCGAGACTGGGTTGCGGTAAGTACTCTATGGGGCCGTGTATGAATCAGTTGCAGCATGTAGCTCTTTTCGTCTCCTGAAGCTTTTGCCAGAGGCACATCAACTCCCGCGGAGACTGGTAGTGGGCGATGACATAACCGTCCTTGCATCCCTCGTTGAAGATTCTCGCATCTTTCTCGAATCGCACTTCTAAACCGTCTTTTTTCATACCTGATATCCATATGCCCATGGCTACATCTTCTAGTTTAAACATCTGCACAACAAAGCATTATTATCACTACTCAGAGCTGAAAGAGAGAAGGGATCATTGTGAACAGAAGCAGGTTAGAGTATAAGACTATAATTATTCGGAAAAGTAACTGTTATAGCACCTTCAAAACCCCAGCTTTGTGCCTTTTGTGAACTTCGTTTGCTATATCATGTGATACCACATAACCAGGACCATGAGCCCATGGTGGGTAAACATCCTCAGGCCATTCCTTAAGAAGATAACAAATAAGTATGTTAAACACAGAAGTCCACAGGATAATAGTAACCAAAGTATAATGCTCCGAGTAAATGTCAATACAAAGATCATCATCAAAAACACTTTAATCCCAACTACGTTGGGGTCGGTGGCATGAAGTTTATAGTGACAATTAATTGACAAAAATTAGTTGACACTATAAACTCATGCAGAAGCATAGTGGTAAAGTTTTACGCTGAATGCCCCTTCTTGTCACAACCTTCTTTTGAAGGAACAATGAGATGAAATTTCAAACCATATCATCATAGGTTTTTTCCACTTTCATGGAAAATATCATGAGACGGCAATGTGTTGAGATAATTGCTAGTCATGTCAATACAAAGATGATCTACTGATTTGATGTGCAAGTAAAAGTTAAGGGGGGACATTAAAGGACAAGTTTGCAAGACATGGCATGCAGTAGGAAAGATGAAGAGTTACCTCTGTGCTAATATACCACTTGCTGTCAGAATTGCGATGTGGGCGCGAATCCATGTTGATAAGTCCATAAAGCAATCCACGAGTCACATTGATCCTATCTAATGAAGCCAGCACTTCATCAACACGAACAAATGCATCATCATCCGTCTTCATGACAAATTTTGCTGAAACAACTTCCGTCTGTTGAAGAGATGGGGTGGATGAATAAGCTTAAAGCTCGATTTTCCTAATTTCAACCGATTGTTAAAGAACTTACCCCAAAGATGCATATAGCCAATGTCTTCCAGGTGATCAGGTTATAGTAGTCAACAAAAGGCATCAGCTGTATGTCTCCATATGTTTGTGCTTCCTTCCAAAGTTCTTCATTCACTAACTGGTTTTTGTGCTGCATTCAGTATTTCGTAGTTTTAGAAAATGCTTTTGCATGCTAATTTGGATACGAATATCAGTTTAGTCATTTCTTATGTTTGCTGCTACATAGAAAACCATTTCTTTGAAGAAGAAAAAAAAACAGAACAAGAAGTTCTTTACTGTATAACATGGCAAACTTTATAAAATGACGATTCAACGACATAACTCACCAGACCGACAAAAAATCGCACTGCAACTGTCCCGGACCTAACTGGAGCATACTGCATCCAAGTCCGTCGAACAGCCATCCTTCTCTTGAAGTTATTTGCTGTTGAGAAGACACCGATTAAGAGATCCAATGGCTGCTGGTGTGAAATAGTTACTGATTTAAGTGCCTCTATATCAATTGTATGTTCTGCATCCTCAGATGTTGGTAAACCGCTAGCCAGGACAGAGATCAATTTCAGGTCTCCAGAGATCCTAACTTCATTAACAAGCCACGGTTCCAAGGTCTGAGTTTAACGTACACGAAACAAGAACACGAGTTTAGATTTCTTAAATTCACAGCAATTTCGCAAAGCACAGAAAGCATTACGAGAGAAATTACTTCTCTGTAAACAAAGGATGTTATGTGTTTCCCATCTACTGTCATTTGGATTCCCTCTGAACCCACTCTAAGTGTTGCAACAAATAGGTTGCCTTGCTTAAAAGGGAAATAGGGTTTCCTTCTGGTTCCTTCCACCACTGCTGAAGCATTTCTTGGAGCACTTGAATGCAAAGCAGCCGTGTGACTATCGGATTTCCCCACCTTCTTATTGCACTGATCCAAGTCCTCCACTAACACATGAAAGTAATAACTCGTTACTAATCAAACACAGCAACCAATGATAATGTAAAACACAGAACAAGACTATGAATTATCTGAACATCAGCAGAGCAAGTGATTAGTAACTTCCGATGCTCAACGAATTGGACGTGAACCTATACCTTTTTTATTTTTCTCGGGAGAAGGGGATGGACACCGCTCCTCGTCTCCCCAATCATGGCCCACAGTCCAAGTATTCTGGACAATAACAGGATCCTCAGTTATTTTGTCCCCATGAAGCCTAACATTGTAATGCAGAATTATCGGAGGGTCAGGCTCTCCTGGAATTGCCTCCCCTGTAAGGTCGATCTTGAAATTACCAAGAAGTCCATTCGGAATACCAATGATAGTAATGGCTGATCCTTGAGTAAGCCCACAAGGAATCGGTACTTTATAACCACTGTCATCTAGTTCTGTGGCATTCATTTTGTTCAGAAAATGAGGGCACTGTTCTTTCGTTTTCCCGGCCAAACTGTCATTTGTGTTTCCCCGTCGTTCTTCTTCAACAGAAACCATGAGGTTATTCCATGCATTTCCAGCTTCTTTGAAAGCTTCTACTCCATTCGGTAAAACCTGTGTATTGTTGATCAAGTTCTTCAACAGATTCCAGGTCTGCAGAGATCGCTGCTCTTCAATGGAGATGTTCCTTTGAGAGAAAAGACTGATAGTAATAGAGTCAACCGAAATCACTTTGGAATTTTCTTGTGGATTTTGAACAGCAGGAGGACCGGTAGAACTTATCCATTTGAGGGGGTCAGTTCCATTCACGGGGAAAGGATTTGTCAAATAGCTTTCTCCAATTGGATTTTTCATTACACCGTATCTCAGTACCAAGATCATGAATAAGGATGCTATCACAACACCACCATACCATCTCTTCATCTTGCTGGTCGAACAATCGCCACAATAATTCACAGCCGATTATCATGTTCATCAAACTCCAAGAAACCAATATTCCGCCAACCGTTCATTGACGGGTAATGGATCTGCGAAATTCAACCCTCATCAATAAAGCATGACTTCTAGTAGGTAACAAGGAGCTTAGGATCAACTTTCAAACCTGAGACAAAAACATCCGATATCCTCAATGAACAAGTTTCAGAACTTATCGTTAAATCTTAGCGACCATACCACCCCACAGGACGAAAAGAGATTCACTCTTCGGTTATCACGCGTTAACCTCTTGTTCAAGATCAGTGTACAATTCCATGCTGTAAATGAAAGCAAAATCAATTAGTTCAAAGCCCTAAGCACAACACAAAAAGAGCCATACAAGCTAAGAGACTTATAAAACACCTCTCGAAACACAGAGAACACACACAACACCACAAAAACAGCAATAGATTCCCAACACTTTCTTGAAAAGAACATGGTCAGATTGATTCAGCATTCAGCAAAACAATGCTTGCATTTGTAGTAACCAGAAGAAAAAGCCATACACGTTACCATCTTAATCCAATTGGCCGATCTGGAGTAGGTAATTAAGCACTTAAACAGTGAGAAGACCAGGTAAACAAAACCCTTTTAGAATAAAAAAGTCTGAGATGACTTGAATCAATTAAGATGTCACTAAACAAACCCTTAATCCGGGAATTCAACACCGTGAGGAAAGGGTTCGATTGCCCAGCAATCAGCAGAAGATAAACGTAACTGCAGTAAACTGACGCAAAGAAGGAAAAAAAGAACTTTTCATCGCCGAAACTTACAAACATGGGCATTTGAGTAGATTAGAATAGTGTCGGCAGTAGAAACCGTACCGGAAAACCAAATCGGAAGTTCTGAACTTGCCGGAGGAAAGTAGAAAGAAGTAAACAGTTGAACCTAGAGGAATTCGAAACAGATAGTAGTAGTCGAAAGGCAGGCAGATCCAAGGAACAGCATTGCTGGTACGAATTGAAGTGTAGTTAAAGGTTCCAACTTTACCAGAGAAATTGGGAGAAAAAGATAGAAACTTGACTCTCTATACTGGAGGAAGGGAAGAAAGAACAAAGAAGTGTTTTTTCGTTTTTGAAGTTTTCCCTTTTTTATTTTCTTTTTTGTTAGCGTGTTTTTGCGGAATTTACAACTTTGAAGCAAAATCGACGAAATCGTCAAATCCAGATCAGTGTTGTTGACTTGTCCTTTTCTTCGTCTCTCAGTCTTTCTTTCGAAAACATTTATAATAAAAATATATATTAAAAACAAAAAAAAACAAAAAAAAAAAAAGGAAAAAAGAAATGCAGTCGCGGGCCGGCGGGGTTTCTCTGTTTCCCAACGTGGCAGAATATAAGTGGATAGCGTGATACGTGGGCTTATGAGATTTACGGTTTTCTTGTGTTCCATGAAATGAACAAAATATATATATATATATGTGATATCTTGCTATCAATATTAATTATGAAACTGTTATTATTTATTATGAGATATCATAATTTGTAATTAATAAAGATTTCATCATTTAATAACCACATGTTATATATATAAAAATGAGGAGTTCACTCTAACCTAGATATGAGCAAAAAAAATTCTTATGAAAATAGGTAAACAGTCCCGGAATTTTCTAAATCTTCATGAATTTAACTGAATTTTTGAAATTAATTGTACCAATCTAATCATTATGTCTGATTTTCAAAAATGTTTCATACGAAAAAAATGATGAGAATTAAATGAAAAGTTAACACATGTGTCCGATTAAAAACCACGTTATATTCTTTTACTTTGTGTGTGGCTTTATTTAAACTGAATATTTAGAAACATTTTAGATTAATCTTACAACTCAGCTCACATTCTTCTTCTTTAAAACATCCTCAGAAATTATATGGAGTGATTAAACTGATACAATTTTAAAATTTCATTTATTCAGTTGAATAAAAAATTCAATGATTAATTCTTAATTTTAGTTTTTTTTTTTGTGTGCATTTTAGTTATGAAAACACTGCTCTCATCATCCTCAGTACTTTTATAAATTTTCTTTTCAAGTGCTCAATCAAATGGATGTTTTATGCTTGTGAGACAAAAATTCCCCTACACTTTTTAAGAAAAAGAAGGGGGGATCACCTCCTGAAATTTTATTAAGAAAAAATGATCCTTTTTATCATTAATATCTAGTAAAAAGTCTTTTTTTATAATTATTTTAAAATTTGATCTTATTTTACTATTAACATTATAATTTTTTATTCTCATTTGTCACTCTCTGTTAAATTAATTTTACACTTAACCCTAAAGATTCTAAAAATTGATAAATTCACCTAATATTTCCTATTTTCCCACTATGTTCACCCCTTCCGACGACTTCAAAGACACTTGTCTCTATCGTCAACCCTTCGATTATCGCTTTTGCTTATCTTTTGCAACATATTGGTCATGAGTTATCCAAATAAAAATCAAAAAAAGTATGTCATATTAGTTTCTAGTTTATTTTGAGTATGAGTTTAGAAAGTTACAAACCAAGCTCTCCAATCATTTAGAAATTAGGATAAAAAAGCTCACAATAAACTAAATGTGTTAATTGCTCATAGAATTTACAAAACATTTCAGAAATATTATGATTAGAAGAAATACGGTTATGTCGCCCGCCCCCTCTCACCGTTGTCGCCTCCGCCTCCTCCTCTTCCTCCTCCGCCGATTCCACTTCCTCCTCCTCCTCTACCACCTACCCATCCTGAACCTGAGTCGTCATCTGGATTCTTTGTATTCAAGGGCAAAGAGATGAATTGAGATTTGAGTCTAGTGTTGCTAATTGGAAATGAAATATTGTTTTCAATTTTAAAAGTTTAGGATCAAATTGATCATAAAAAAAAAATCTGTTATGAGGTATTTTAAGAATATTTTATCCGTTAACGATGTAATGGTAAATATGATCCAAAAAGTAAATATCAATGATAAAAAAAATCCAAAGATAAAATGTTAATAGTAAAATAGGATCATTTTTTAAAAATAATTATAAAAAATAATTTTTTACCAAACATTGATGGTAATAAAGGACCTTTTCCCTTTCATTAATGTGAAGCTACATTAAAGCTACCAACTACCTTTATTATACTAGCCTTAGTTAATTTAATTATTTGATTTTCATGTTTAAAAGTTTAATATTTGATATAAATATTTATAAAAATAAATAATAGAAAAAACTTCCAAAAAAAAGCATGTTGCAAATTACAACAGTCATAGATTTTTAACTTTAAACATCTAAACATCTATGAAAATAAATTATAAATTAAATATTATAAAATAGTAGAAAATACTTGTCCAATTAATTGAGAAAAGAGAGAGTACTTCATTTACCCTAACAATTTCACAATATTTGGAATTTAATTTTTTTAAGCTAATTTATCTACCTTTTAAATTTCTTTTTTTTTTTTTTGAAAAACTTTAACAATTTCTCAAACTCATACAGAAAAACATCTCTTTTTTCTTTGTCACTGGAAGAAAAACAACCCTTAGTAGTCATATATTAAGATTATTGAATTGAGTTTTCAAGTTTCACCGTATCGACTTATACAAAAAATTTACATTAAAAGGTAGAAAATTTTAAATTTCAATTATGTTAAATGATTGGGATTACATTCAAATATTATAAAAGAAAATGAATGTTTACGTAATTAAAAGTATGTGAGGTTAAAATGCATAAATCATAAAAATAAAAGATTATAAGAGAAGTGAAAAAATCATAAAACTAAAACTAAAGGTTGTGATTTTTTTAAAAAAAAAAAAAAAAGTAATATGATGGTTGCAACAAACACAAAAAGTTGAGAGACTAAGTTTTTTTTTTTTTTTTTTTTTGGTATTGTTTGATATAATAGGAGGACAACATATAATATTAAATAAAAAAATTTCAAAGATCAATGTGCAAAAATCATTTTTTTTTTTTTTAAAAGTGGGGAAAATAGCAAAACACAAACCACCACCTAGCTAGCATTCTTGATTAACCTCAACTGAGTAACAAACTAAACAGATTGAAACCCAGAGGTCGGTTCCTCAGGAATCAATAAATTGCGTATATCCACAGTTTCCTGTAAACCCATCAGATGAAAAACTTACTGGAGCAACAAACTCAGATGCATTCGAAGTACATGAAAGTAAAATACTCAGAGTAATTTGTTTACGACACTCAAAACAGCCACTAACAGACATTTGTTCCTCCTAATAATCACAGCACCATCTCCATTTAGCACATCACAAAGCCAAAAAGACGAAAACTCAGAGCCTATACTCACACTCCATTGAACACCAAACAAAGGACAGAAGGGATAATAATAAAAAATTCATCTTTTTCCTGAGCAATGCCCTAACATTCAAATCAGCCTTAATGTAGTCATATGTATAACTGAAATTTTAAAAGGGTATGAAGCTGGAGAGAAATCAAACAACTGAAACAAATTTAGACAACAAAACACTAACCGATGCACTCACTACTAGAAAATTTATCAAAACCAACGGACTGAACTAACGGATAATTTAACCTGTTGGTACGTACCAACGATTAATCCGTTGGTAAATTCTCCAGTAACAACATACCAACGAGCTGCCCGTTAGTATGGCCGAAATATATAGGCTACCAACGGACAACCTGTTGATACTGTATTTTATCATTTAAGAAATTATAAAATGAAAAAAATTATATTATGAACGGACGACCCGTTGGTACGGTGACTGTTTCAACGGACAGCCCCGTTGGAATGATTAGTTGTACCAACGGGCAGCCCGTTGGAAGAGTCAATGATACCAACGGAAAGCCCGTTGGTACTGTCCTAAGTTAACAAATTTTTTTATATTCTAAGTTATAATAAAAATGTTGGGTATTAAAATATACATTTTATACAATTTACTTGTTGCATAAAATTCAATATGAATACAAGTCAAAAGAGAATAAGGATAACTAAATGTATGATCATAATATTGATATTAACTAATTGTTTCATCTTTTG
>JBBYHH010436306.1:0-11513 GCA_038382905.1 Daphne laureola
TATTATTCAAGCATATCATTATCATTATTATTACTATTATTATTATTATTGATCAATTTCTGGTCTGCTTATTGCCTTATTCGAATTTATCATTTGAATTTCATTTGATTTAGGGCCATCGTTTACCCCTAGGAGCTTATATACAGGCCAAACTTCAGTGGCCACATTATGTAGTGTCAAAACTTTCGGCTGCAATTGCACAGAAAATCAAAGATCGGGGACTATAAAATTCAAATTACTCCAGACATGGTAAAAACATTACAGCCATGCGCTCCTCCGTCTTTACTTGCTAGTAGTAGTACTAGTGGTTTTAAATACCATATCGTATCGGTTGATATATCGGTTCCGTCTCGATATCGGTTAAAAAATGATATGGTTTATGAAAATCTCATCTCGGCTATTGTGTCAGATCATCTTGGCTGTATCGATCGTACCAGTTGTACCATTTATCGGTGAGATAAGAGAAAATGGAATCGATCTTCCCTTCCCTCACCAACCACTTTATAAAATAGACAGAGAGATTCGAGAAGGGAGAGGTTGCGAGTCTGCGACCGCACCACACCGCCATCATCGCCGTCCTTTCTGGTGTTTAGCACCGCCGTGCTGTAAGTTCTCAGCCTCTGGCCTACAATACAGAGCTTGACTGCGACAATGCGACTATCTTCTTTCCAGCAGGTTTTTTTTTTTTTTTTTTCAAAATCTGAATTGTTTTTATTTTTTTCTTTCAAAATTCATATAGCATTTTTGCCATGATTCTGAATTTGAGTGTTAACTTTGCTAACTAAGTTTATTAGAACATCTTTTTATCTTCCGTAATTCTCTGAGGACTATTGATCCCTCAAGCATTTTAAATTTGAAGCATCAATGAAATTCTCAAATTCTGGATGTAATAAACTCTACAGAGTACCATAAACATGATGAAGAGTTATTTACCATCTGTTAATATTGATCTCAGATGTGGTTAATCTCATTTTAATTTACCCGCATGTCATTATTTTTTTCTTGGCTGTAGTTGGTCGCCGAAGCCTCCCCAGTTCAATGAAAGTTCCAATTGGGTTTCGTTTATTCAATTCAAATCTCTAAAAAAATTCGTCGGATCATCTGAAGAATTTCGCCGGCGGGGCTCAGTTTCCCGGTAATCATGTTCTTCCCTCTACTGGTTCAACTTCAATGTTTTCTTCGATTTGACGCTGTATTGGGCAATTCTGGTTTTTGATTGGAACCCTCTTCTTTTTTGCTTTCTAATTGCTCAGGAGAAGAGATGTTAGTAGGGTTACATCTGCCAGTTAACTTGCCGATGATCGAGTCTCCAACAGTAAGGCCTTTTCAGAAGATCAAAACTTTATGTTCTTTATCCCAGAATCAGTCATATCAAGTTGCCATTGACAATGGTGAACGCAAAAAGGACAGACCTCTGGTTAAAATGTGTGGGATTACATCTGCCCGAGATGCTGCCATGGCAGCAGAAGCTGAAGCTGATTTCATCGGTATGATCCTCTGGCCCAAGTCCAGACGCTCAGTTTCAGTCTCTATTGCTAAAGAAATCTCAAAAGTTGCAAAGGAATGTGGAGCCAAGCCTGTTGGTGTGTTTGTGGATGATGATGCAGAAACAATACTAAGAGCATCTGATGCATCTGACATACAGCTTGTTCAGGTAACAACTTGTCAAAGTTTCTATTTAACTGATATTATTACATGCTACTAACACAGCAGGTGTTTTTTTGTTTGTTTATCTTGGTTTTTTTTCCCCAGCTTCATGGGGAGCTTAGTAGAGCAGCTTTACCTGACCTGGTGCAAGTAAAGCAAATAGTGTATGTTCTGAATGCAAATGCAGATGGGGTCCTCTTGAACCAAATTTCTGATGAACATTCTTGTCTGGTTGACTGGATTCTTGTTGACAGTGCTACTGGTGGCAGGTAACTCATTCTCATCCTTTTAGAACTCCTACTACATTGGAGCAGATCAGTTGTGAAATTTTCGAGGTCCGATGTCTGCTGCTGATGAAGGCTTCATTTGGGACAAGAGTTTGGGATTAGTGGTAGAGGTTGGGAAAATTGAGAAAATTTCGTAAGGTTGCGATATCTTTTCCAAGCCTCTAACACTAAAAGCTACCATCACATGACATTTCTACCTCAAATGTGAAACGCTAATGTTGTTCACACATTGGGTGTGTTTGGAAACAGTTTTTTAAAGTAGCTGTTGCGTTTTGAGAAAGCTATCTACGGCTAACTTTTTGCATTTAGTTATAGTTATTTGATCTCAAACGTTATAAAATTATCTAAAACGTTATAGCTAACTGAAACAGCTATTCTCAAACAGGATCATACATGGCTAGTCAGTGAGAATTGGTACTCGGTTCATCTCACAATCCTTGACACCTAGTTTTCTTTTTCTTGGACACAGTGGCAAAGGATTCAATTGGGCTCAATTCAAATTGCCTCCTGTGAAAAGCAATCACGGGTGGCTCTTGGCCGGAGGGATCAAACCCGAGAATGTTGGTGAGGCCATTTCTATCTTGAACCCTACCGGAGTTGATGTTAGTAGTGGCATTTGTTCAGCCGCCGATGGTATTCAGAAAGATAGGTCTCGAATCGCTTCCTTCATGAATGCTGTGAGCTCTCTGAATTATTGATTACGAAACCGATTAACCTACAAGATCGAAAATGCGATTGAATCTTCCATGGAATTGTCACCCGTAGCTGGTTTCCTGTTTACTACAGTTTTGATTTGGAGCATTGGCACATCATACAGCTAACAAACATACTAGTGATGGAATTATATATATATATATATATATATATATATATATATATTAAAAATATATATATACCAGTGATTCTTCCAAATGTATGGGACCAGTTCACCAGACTACCTTTTGCTACATATTTCTTGTTCCTCCATTGACAAGTTTCAAATTTGTATGCTTTTTTGCAGTACTAATTTTGCTAAATGCTTGACTAGTTACAAGTATGCTTTTTTTTCATTACTAATCTTGGGAACAGAAAGGAGAAGGAAAAAGGGAGAACATATTTGGACTTTGGACTCAATTTGACAGAGTATATTGCTCACTAAACTCTTTTATGAGCAAACGTCTATTGTACTTCACTCCTTGCACAAAAACTCACCTAATAATTGGTATAGCGTATATTAGCCATCTTATGTACTATCATTGCATCTTTTTTTTTTTTTTTTTTTGACAATATTTAATTTATGATTTATTTTTATGAAATTATAGATATGTAAAGTTAAATTATCCATATGTTTATCATAATTGGTAATCTAAATTTTCTAAATATATATATATTTTTTATTTTTTTTACTGTTTATTTTAGTTAAATTTTGAATCAAACACTATAATTCGAAATAGTAAAAGAAATGGTACAATCTTCATGTAGTATTTGCAAGGCAAATCTCTCACTTAGATGTATAAAACGCTGACATGGTATCCTGTTTTTGACGAAGGAAACAAAGTTTTATACTTATGTGAAAGGTAAGCATCCCGGCTGGGGGGTGGGGGATCCCCAATCGTTTTGATGTCTTTTCTCCTTGTTTTATGGTGCGAGTGTTAGATAAAAAGCCTTTTACCCTTTCTGTTTCACAAAAAATATAACATTTTTTTTATTATTTCAAATTATAATATTTTAGTTTAAAATTTAACTAAGATAAACACTGAAATATATATATAAAAAGATTATATCGTAAATTATGAGAAACATATAAATCATTTAACTTTACATGTTTATGGCTTTATAAAAATAAATTATAAATTAAATATTATGAAAATAATAAAGAAATATTACAATCTTTGTAAGATGGAGGGAGTAAGTTTTTGGTTTGTTTGTGCAATCTTACATAAATAAAGGGCTGATTTTTCATTGGCCAAATACCTATTTAGTACCCTAAATTTTAACGAGTTGGACAATTCATGACCTGAACTAAAAGGTGAGCATTTCAGGCTCATTAAAGTTCAAAGTACTAAATAGGTATTTGACATTTTTCATTACCGTTTTTCAGCAATTCATCTTGGTCATACATACTGCCTTCATCACTTTTTAATAGATACGTTTCTTTTTTAGTATTTAATCTATATATTTTTTTATTTAACATTTTGATATGTAAAGTTAAGTAAATTATATACATAAGACAAATCAATGTGTCTAATTTCTAGAAATATTTTTTTTTAATTTTTTTGAAAAATTTCTTTCTAATAAAAAATTAAATCATATAAAAATTTAAAAATCAAATATAATTATTAAATAAGAACGGAAGGAGTATATATTAAAATAACCCACCCAAAAGGAAAAGTAAGCGGTAAAACATAGCTGTTAGGTTTAAAATTATCATTTTGGGTGCAAAATGAATAGTGAATGATAGAAAAAGTTAAATTACTAAAATTATCATTTTTTGTCATGAGGTTGATTGAATCTAACAGCCTATTTCATGATGTAGGACTTGAGATACAAAGTCAAAGTTAAGTTACTTAAATAGAAAACATTCTTAAAACAAAGAGTAAATTGTATCGATGATCCTATAATTTTAATTATCGTTTTATTGTGGTCTTATTTTAAGTTTTCGTCCTCTTTAAGTCCCGTTTTAAAACTTAAGTTACATCCGTGGTCCTTCCGTCAATTTTCTCAGTTAAAATTAACGGTTCATTGAGAAAAATGTTAACTTTAATTACTGAATCTTTTAAAAAAACTCTATTTACATCATAAGATTTAACAAATCCCGAATAAGATAATAGATAAAAATAAGTGATTAAAGTGGGGTTAACCCCAAATTAAATATATACTTTTTTGTTTCTTCTTTTATTATTTTTGGTCCTCTTTCACTTAAGATATTAAGTAGGCAGATGACTAAATTCCCCTTTACAAAAACTATAAAAGCCTAAACTAACTTGTAAAAGGCTATACTAATTAACCATAAGACATTATAATCACCAAATAGCTTAATGACTCAAAAAGACTGAACACAACACAACGAATGGTCAATGACTTTTAGATACTTGAAGGCTTTAAAATGATTGATTGTCATTCAGTTGGAAATTCATTTGAGAAGCTACTTTAAACATCTATTCTCAAAGAGGGTAAAAATGCATATTAGTTTATAAAATTTAAGGGATAAAATGCTAATCCCACCGTAAAAAAAGTACTCAATCGTTCAGGTAAATATTAAAAAATTTGATTGAGCATAGAGATTAAAGTGAGTATAAGTTTTTTGTATATGTTTTACCTATTTATCATGTTCAGCCAAATTTATACTAGTATTTTTTTTGTAAAAAAATTATACTAGCATCGATTATTCCATAAGATACTCTCCCATTAAATTTTGTCACTATTCATTTTATTGGATCCGAAATTAAATAAACCTACAAAAAATCATTATATAATAAATTTTAATTGAGAATATGTCTAAATTTAGTTGCTATCCATAGCAGTTTTTATGGAGAATGAAAGATTAGACAAAATACTTTGATTCGATCTGTCCTTTTCTCGTTGGCATATATACTTCACTTCGGAAATTTTGAGGATTAACTGTTAGGACTCTACAAAGTTTTATGACCGGTCTAGAAAATCTAAAAATTAAGTTTAGGACCTGTTTGTTTACTTATCAAAAAATTTCTAATTTTTCATCTTAAAATTTTCTTTATAAATATTTGATCATATAACTAGTTTTTAAGTGATGAAAATTTTCATTTTCTAAATTTTGGAAAATTTTAGTATTAAAATAGAAAATATTGTTTGAAGGTTCTCTAATTTAATACTCCGTCCTAAAATTATTGAAATATTTCCTTACACTTTCCTCATTTAGTAAACTTTTGTACATGAATTTACCAAACTATCCATTTATCCCCACCTTACACCTATCAAGTCAACACAAAACTAACTCCTCATAAAATAACGTGTTCAGTCAATATGTTTCAATAATAATGGGACGGAGAGAGTATTAAAGTTTTTCAAAAGATTTTCCATCATTTGAAGTTAGTTATACAATCAAACGTTTATAAATGAAATTTAAAAACGAAAAATGAAAAAAAAATTCACAACTAAACGGACTCTTAAAAAGCTTAGTTTTTTTTTTTTTTTTTTTTTTTTTTTTTTTAACATAGCTTAGTAAAATTATAGGTAAATTAGAAGTTAATATCATTTCTCATATTAACATTGGCCATAACCTGTGCTGTTCTATCCACAAAAATGATTTTAGTGTGTCCTCTAACAGAAAGATAAACAAAATAAATATCAATATAAAAAACAAAAAAACAGTCTCAAATTGTGAACTCAATTAATTAATTAAATAATCCCCAATTCTAGTTGTGGCTGTTATTGGCCCAAACAAATAGACAACCACTGGTTCTTGCTGAAGCTTCCATTTTCAGAATCTGATGAACTTACAAACAAGAAATGGTCCCTTCCATTCCCTTCTCTCTTTCTTTCCTCTGCAACAACAGCAAGGAAAAGTGGGGGAAAAGACCCGAACTTTCATTTTCAAGTCACAATCTTTAGGTGGAAGAATTGTGACCAAGTTGGGCAAACTTTGAGCTCACTCTTTCTCCTCCCTCCTGTTTTTTCAAGCTTGAATCTTGTTCTGTTTGTCTCAATTGAACCAGAAATAGTAGTTAAAAAAAGCAAGAGAAACTTCAAAATCTGAGAAAAAGACAACCCTCCATCCCTCAGCTTCAACGAAAGACTCATCTCACCAAACCCCAATTTTAACAAACAATTAAACCCCCAAACTTTACAGTACCAGATTTCTCCTGAATGTTGCTCCATTTCTCTCTCTATATCTCCATCCCCACACCTCCCAATTCTGTGTCCCCGTTTCAATTACACCAGATCCTTCTCTCTGATGCAGCCACCTCGGCGCAAGAACCCTCTTCTTCTCTCTACTGAAACCCTGGCCATGAAGCACAAGAAAAACAGCAACCTTTCCATTTTTGTAGTCGTTTTCTCTGTCTTCTTGTTTGGGGTTTTCATGTACAATGAGGATGTGAAGTCGATCGCTGAGTTTCCATTCTCCAGACCTGAAGAAGTCCATGAAACCCCAGATGAGAGTCTGAAGCAAACCTTACCTGTTCAAGAAACTGTATTGGAGGAGCCAAAGGTCGTTTCTTTGAACTCAAAGAATTCAGTGGATGTTGTAGTGGAAACCGTTCCGGAGGTGGAAGATGAACAGAAAGTGGAGGAGAAGGAAGAGGAACAGAAGATTGAGTTGCCAGAAGAAGATGATGATGATGATGATGGAGAAGATGTTGAATTGCCTCCAACAGATTGTGACTTGTTTACAGGGAAATGGGTTTTTGATAACCAGACTTATCCTTTGTACAAAGAAGATGAGTGTGAGTTTTTGACTGCTCAAGTTACTTGCTTGAGGAATGGGAGAAAAGACTCATCCTTTCAGAACTGGAGATGGCAGCCAAGAGACTGCAATTTGCCCAAGTATGAAACTTTTTTACTAGTTCTTCAGTTCTGGGTTTTGTAATTGTCTGTCTTATTGGTGATGATTCTGACCTTTCTTTTGTTACCTTTTTTCTTTTTCTTCATGTGTTCTTTGTTCTCCCTTTGAAGGTTCAAGCCAAGATTGTTGCTGCAGAAACTGAGAAATAAGAGACTTATGTTTGTTGGAGATTCATTGAACAGGAATCAGTGGGAATCAATGGTTTGCTTGGTTCAATCAGCTGTTCCTTCTGGCAGAAAGACCCTGAACAAGACTGGATCTCTCAATATTTTCACAATAGAGGTATAACTGAAACTAGATACTATTAATAAAATAGATAATAGTAGCAACCTGGTCACATGCTTCAACCTAGTAATTGAGAATGCTTCTGAAAGAAGTAACTTTCAAAGTGGGGAAAGAAGATGCCCTTTTTTGACTGATCTGTGATTACTTTGTGTATTATGCAGGACTACAATGCAACAATTGAGTTTTACTGGGCCCCGTTTTTGGTACGATCAAATTCTGATGATCCGAACATGCACAGCATATTGAACCGGATAATCATGCCCGAATCGATCAAGGAACACGGCAAGAACTGGAAAGATGTGGACTTCTTGATCTTCAACACATACATTTGGTGGATGAACACATTCACCATGAAAGTCCTGTGAGTTCACCAAGTTTCTGACTTTTTCATTTCCCATTTTCCAGACTTCAGATAAAAAACTTATCTTTTGATCATCTGTAAAATGTAATAGACGGGGATCATTCGATGAAGGATCGACAGAATATGATGAGATCGAGCGACCTGTAGCTTATGCTAGAGTGCTGAAGACATGGGCAAAGTGGGTCAACAAGAATATCAACCCTAACAGGACTACTGTCTTCTTTGGCAGCATGTCCCCTCTTCACATCAAGTAATTACTAAAAAAACACTCTTCTGTTAACTTGTTACTCAAATTTACTCTAACATGAAAAGAAGTAAACTCATGTGTCTGTGTCATGAGTAGCTGTAATTAGAATGCTTATCATGTACTAGTTGATTGATGCATACTTCCAACTGCTTTAGGTCTACAGATATTGTCATAATATACCCTGGTGGTTGAGAATAGACATGTCACCTTCTCATAAAAGCATACAAATTTGTAACCTAAGTTTGTTTTTAACAGTTTATGAGGATATTGATGATAAAGTTGGGAACTTTGTAGGAGCCTGGACTGGAACAACCCAGATGGGATCAAATGTGCATTGGAGACATCCCCAATACTGAACCAGTCCATGCCATTGGATGTGGGCACAGACAGGAGGCTTTATGTGATTGTAAGCAATGTGACTCAACACATGAAAGTGCCTGTGCACTTCATTGACATTACAACACTTTCTGAGTACAGAAAAGATGCACATACATCTGTGCACACGATCCGGCAGGGGGAGATGCTCACGCCGGAGCAGCAGGCCGATCCAAACACCTATGCCGATTGCATCCACTGGTGCCTCCCGGGCTTGCCGGACACATGGAATGAGTTCCTCTATGCGCGTATCCTAGCTGCTCAATCTTGACATAGATACATACACATGATTTTTTTTTTTTTTTTTTTGAAATCCATTTTTTCACTTTATTTTTTCTTTCATCTTCTTGGTCATTGATGTGCCGTGTAAGTTTCTGTAATTTTTTTTTTTGGTTCTTCATGATCCAACCCAATTTTAACTTCATTAGGGTGGGTGTAAAATAGGATGGAGTGAGAGGCCAGAGCATGACAAATTTTCAGCTCAGAGGAAAAGGAACACTGTGAATTGTACAATGCATATATGCAAAGAAAAACATATGGGAAATAAACTACTGCAAGTTACTTCTTTTATGCATTTTATGCACCTTTACAACTTGGAACTTAAAACAGTTAAACCATAAGTTCTCTATTTTTTTTTTTTTTGTGAGTTAGGGTTAATTTAAGTATACACTTATACTACATCCTTCCCAATAGTTTGGAAACAATTGTCTTTTAATGTTATTTCTGTTTCAATTTAATAGTATAATTTTCCATAAAAGAAGTTAATTTCAATATGTTGTACAATCACTCTCCCACAAAATTTGATATGTATTCCTCTTTTTTGAAACTTGCGTAAAAATTTATATGCTCTTTTAAAAGAGCTTTACCTACCTATTTTTTCCTTTAAAAAAGATATTTTCTCCGTAGTATATGCTTACTTTGCTTTATTGTGCTCAAGTCTAAGTCTTTTATACACCTTAATTTTTGCACCAAATCAAACGTATTAATTAAAAATTAGCGTTGAAGACAATTGTTTCAAATATTTTAGAACATTGCCAAAAGAAGAAAACCGTAAGAAACTGAAAGATTGAAGAATAAAATCTGAAATTTTTATTATTTACAGCAGACTTCTATCTCTTAATATAGACAGATTTACAACAACCTGTATTGATTACAAATAGATGAGAAGATAAATAGTAAATGGGGATTTAACCTTGAGTAGGTAGAAGACAATCAATATTGTTGACTTGAGCTAACTAATAAATAGTAATAATAATATATTATTTCCAACACTTCCCCTCAAGCTGGTGATTGGATGTCTTCTATTCCGAGCTTGGATATAAACTTGTGGAAATCCGGACCAGCTAACCCTTTTGTGAGCACATCAGCAACTTGCTCATGGGTAGGGATGTAGGGAGTGCAGATCAGTTTTCTATCCAATTTCTCTTTGATGAAATTTATGTCCGCTTCAATATGTTTGGTCCGATCATGCTGCACAGGATTGTGAGCAATTTGTATTGCTGACTTATTGTCACAATACAACCTCATGGAACCTTCTGAGTACATCTTTAGATCTTGAAGAAGGAATTTGAGTCATAATAATTCACACACTCCCTGCGCCAAACCTCGTAACTCTGCTTCTGCACTGGACCGAGCCACAACATTTTGTTTCTTGCTCCTCCAAGTAACCAGATTTCCTCTTAAAAACGTACAGTACCCTGTTGTAGATCTCCTATCCACTCGAGATCCTGCATAATCAGCGTCTGTGTAGGCTTCCAGCAACAATTCCCCAGACCTTTTAAATAAAATACATTTTCCTGGACAACTCTTCAAATATTACAGGATTATGTCCACTGCCTTTTGGTGAGTTTCTCTTAGGTCGTGCATGAATTGACTCACCACGCTTACTGCATAAGAAATATCAGGTCGAGTATGAGCCAAATAAATTAATCTGCCCACTAGCCTCTGATATCTCCCCTTGTCAACACCAGGTTCATCACTACACAACCCAATTTTCTGGTTGGGATCAATGGGTGTTGACATAGGTTTACATGTCATTTTCCCAGTTTCTTTTAACAGATCTAGGATATACTTTTGCTGTGATATGAAAATTCCTTGTTTGGAATGAGCCACTTCAATCCCTAGGAAATACTGTAACTTTCCCAGCTCTTTTATTTTGAATTCACAAGCCAAACAGTTCTGCAATGCTGCATTCTCCTCCTCATCATTCCCAGTCAAAATCATATCATCAACATATAGCAAAAGAGCAGTAACTCCCCCTGTTTTGGAATGTTTAATAAATAAAGTGTGATCTCCTTGGCTCTGTGTGTAACCAGACTTCAACATTACCTTGGTTAGCCACCCAAACCAGGCCTTAGGGGGTTGTTTTAGTCCATATAGTGCTTTATTTAACCTACAGACCCTGTCTTCCCTGCTGCCTTTAGAAAAACCTGGTGGCATGGTCTTGTAAATTTCTTCCTCTAGTTCTCCATGTAGAAAAGCATTCTTCACATCATATTTCTTCAACTCCCAGTTACAATGAGCTGCTAAAGATGAGAGAACCCTTACTGTATTCATCTTTGCCACGGGGGCAAAGGTTTCTTGGTAGTCTATCTCATATGTTTGGGTATAACCTTTGGCTACCATCCTTGCCTTATACCTCTCTAAAAAGCCATCAGGTCTGTATTTAACTGAAAACACCTATTTGCAACCTATAACCTTCTTTCCTTTCGGAAATTTAGTTATCTCCCAAGTTTTATTTAATTCCAATGCCTCCATTTCCACCCTCATTGCATCCCTCCACTCCCTTTT
>JBBYHH010436416.1:0-11512 GCA_038382905.1 Daphne laureola
ATCATGTATTTGGAAAGTAGTTCAAATTTACGATCTTCTTCCATTATTGAAACCGTTCTTTCTACCGTTTTAATGAAATATGTGGTTCTTAGTTCGAAAATCCTCTTTTGGTAAACTTTAAACTTGTTAATTCTTAAGATATTCCAATTTTCCATACATTTTTGTATGTCTCGAATGATTATACCTTAAATATTTTTTACCCTTTCTCTTCCTTTTAACTCTTCTTCTTCATAATTCTTAAAAAGATCTAGGTAAGTTTTTAAATATTTTTTTTTTTAAAAGAACAATGAATTATATAAAAGAGGAGATAGAAATAGCCCTACTAATATTCAGACAAAATAAAAGAGGTTATATCATCATGAACAGTTTACAATTGGTGTCCAATCCACCCATGACAGCGTGCATCTCTTCCAACAATTTATAATCCACAAGTAGGAATAGTTAGGAATAGTATTGGATTGATTCAAGCACCCATTAGCTTGTAGCTTGTTGGGATCCATGGATTGCATCATTTCTTTCTTTCCAGATCCTCCAAACAGTGATAAAGTGATAAATCGTATGACCAACCATCCTTTATTCTGATTAATTGTGCCACCACTTAGATTTGAATTTGACAGTAGCTCCAGAACGTCCAGCCCAAGGAACGAACCGGCCTCTGACACCAGCTGTGAACTAACTTCCAGACTTCCTGTGCAAATGGACACCATATGAGAACATGATCAACATCCTCTAATGGTTCGGCGCATCTGAAGCAAGCGAGATTCAGCAACAGCACCCCTCTTTGTGATAGTTGATCAGACGTAAGTAGACGGTCAAGAGCAGCCCTCCAGCAGAAAATTTGTGCTTTCTTTGGAATCCATGTGGCCAGACAGCGGTGACCAGATTCTGCAAGAGAGGAGTTATGGCATCTGCGATGATCTTTGTGAAATTGGACACTGAACGTTCCGTTAGTGTCAAAAGAGGATGACCATTGGTCCTCATTTTCTGCGGAGAAAATCATACAACTCAAAGTATTAATTAAATCAGTATATTCACCACATTCTCTACCTCTTGGATCTCTCCACCACCTCCACAACCACTTCCAAACTCCTTCATCCCAACATAATCTATCTATTACAGTACATCCTCCATCAACCTCTAACTGAACCAACCTAGGGAAACGAGATTCTAAAGGAGTGTTTCCCACCCAAATGTGTTTCCAGAAAAGAGTGTTTTTCCCGTTTCAAATTCCTTCCTATTTGAATTATATCTCCCCAAACCCCTCCCACCCTCTTCTTGACATCCACTCCCTCCCTAGATAGGCCGCCCTTGACACCATGTATTACCTTTACTACAGTAACCCATAACGCCTTGTCCTCCACCTGAAACCTCCACCACCATTTACATAGTAGTGCCCAATTCTTAACCTTCAGATTACTCACCCCAAACCTCCAACCTCCTTACTCCTTGTGATGTTTTCCCACGCAACCCAGTGAATGCCGTTGAAATCTTTATCCCCTCCCCAAAAAAATTTAACTCTCAAACTCTCTAGTGTTTTAAGACACTCACAGAAGCACGGAACAACGAGAAGTAAAATAACGGTAGGGATGATAGAACAGAATTTAGCAAAGTTAGACCACCACCTGCCGAGATGTTTTTGGAGTTCCACGATGAAAGTTTGCTAGTAACCTTTACATCGATCTTTTTCCATGAATTGGACCGGGACATTGATGAGCCGACCGACGACCAAGATAAATGAATGGAAGCTTACCATTGGAGCAACCAAAAAAATATGTCGTCACTTGAAGTTCCTCCGAGTTAACTCGGACACTGTACAACATGCTTTTTTCCAGATTTATCTCTAGCCCCAAAACCCTGCTAAAACATTTCAGTATTCTCACCAAATTAGGAGTATTCTGTTTGTTCCATGGTCCGAAAAAGATCGCATCGTCGGCGTATTGGAGATGTGAGACTTCCACTGAGGGTCTCCCAACTTGCAAGCCTGAATAAACTCCCTTCTCTTTAGCCTCTTCCGTTAGAATATTTAAGCCTTCAGCTGCGATCAAGAAAAGAAAAGGAGAGAGCGGGTCCCTTGACTAGACCCCTTTCCATAGGAAATTCTCGCGATGGAGATCCGTTGATGAGAACCGATACCGAAGCTGAATGCAGACAAGCTTTTATCCATCTTGACAACTTTTCTCCCATCCGCATCTGTGACATCACTGAGAATAAATAGGACCAGCTTACTGAATCAAACGCCTTCTTGAAATCTACTTTGAAGATCATTGACTGTTTCTTTGAAATCTTTGCAAATCTGATCATTTCATTTGCAATGAGAACGCCATCCAAGAGCTATCTCCCTTGAATAAACCCCGACTGAGTTCCGCTAATGAGAGATGAGATCACTTTCTTCAGTCTTTCAACAAGTAATTTCGAGATGGTTTTATATTGACAACCAATTAAACTGATCGGACGGAAATCTTTAAGACTTGTTGGATTTTTTGTCTTAGGAATCAGCGAGATAAATGAGGCGTTGCAACCTTTTCCCAACTGACCAGTGGCTTCAAAAGTTTTCACTGCTTTGATAAAATCATCACCCACAATGCTCCAATTATCTCTAATCACCGTGAAAGTTAGTCCGTCTGGGCCTGGAGATTTATCGCCACCACAGGCCCAAATAGCCGCTTTAATTTCTTCGTCTGAGAATCGGGCTATAAGGATATTTTGTTCCTTGGGAGAAAGGGTTTTAAATTTAGCACTGATCAGTTTCGGCCTCAATTTCTGTGGTTCTGAAAACAGATTCTGGAAAAATGATGCAGCTTCTTCTTTTATCAATGTCTGATCTTCTGTCCAGCCACCCTTTATTGTCAACCCTATGATAGCATTAGCTCTGGCTCGCTTCTTGACGGCAACATGAAAAATTCTAGTGTTTTCGTCACCTTCAGCAGCCCAATTTATCTTTGCCCTCTGTTTGATCATGCTTACATTTGCTCTTTCTAATATGATTAGTTTGTCAGTGCAGTCCGATCTTTTGTTGATGTCCTCCTCTGTTAGGTCTCGAGATTCTGCTTCATTATCCCAAAATTCTTTATCGTTGCGCAACTGGTTTAATTCAGCTTCTATGTTGCTGAAGTTCTTATTTCTCCAGTCCTTGATTGAAGACTTTGCAGAGTGGATTCTCTTTTTGAGGACAAAATCTGGTCTACCTTGCACCTGAGAAGCATTCCAGCCCTGCGAAAATGCCTCTTTGAAACCAGGTTGTTGTAACCATGTGTTGCAACTTCGAAAAGGTTTAGGGCCTGATGGAAGATCTTTGTCCATCATCAACAGAGGGGAATGGTCTGAGGTTGAGGTAGACAGTGCTTTAGCGCAGAGGTTAGGCCAGACATCGAGGAAAGATTTGTTGCACAATACTCTGTCCAATTTGCTTAATTTGGTTCCCGCTTTGTTTATCCAAGTAAACTTTCTATTGACACAATTTAATTCTTGCAGACCTGCAGCGGTAATAAACTGGTTGAACTCTTGGGCCTCTCTTGGATTGAAGATGGAGCCTCTTCTCTCCTCTTGCCTCCTGACAGCATTATAATCCCCCATACAGCAAATTGCCCCATCAAAACTATTCATAACACATAACAGCGAATTCCAGAGTTGAGACTTGCTTGCTTCTTGCTGGGGACCGTAAATATTGATGAGTAGCACCTCATGTTTACTGTCTATGACTTCTCCCTGAATGGCGAGGAATCCCTCGCCAATTATTGAACTGTGAAGTCTGAAGTGTCTTGATGACCACAAGAAGCATAATCCTCCCGTTCTTCCAATCGAGTTTTTAGCTATGAAATTAAACTCATCTGAATCCCATAACGTCCTGGCATCAAAACTGACTGAGGCTTTCCACTTTAGTTTCCTGAATGGCCATGAATTCAATCTTTTCTTTACTCACCACGCTTCGTATCCACTCTCTTCCACGATTGTCCCAGACCACGAGAATTAAAAGATAGTAGCTTCATTTATGACTAAACAGAAACACGGAGCAGAGATCGAAAGATTTACTGACTGGTTGCAAATCCCTCCGCCGAGTTGACTTCTGGGTCGTCGACTTGGGTGCCCAGTTTTTCGCCCAACAGAGTTGTTCTTGTCCCTTCCACCGATGCGTTTTCAGAGACCTTAGACGACTGAGTACATATGAGACCTTCTCTAAACTGCTGATTGAGGATCTGAATGTTTGGATTGATCGATCGATCGATCGATTGTGGCAAAATAGGTACCCCCAACAAAAGTTGGAGTACGCTGAGAGGTGGTTTGGGATGAAGCCACTTCCATAGGTATAATGACAGGAGTCTTGCGAGAGAGCTTTTTGAGGTACGGTTTTGATGAAGGTCTGGTGCTTTTGGAACGATTGCGGGAGCGATGGTGGTTGTATAGCTCAGAATCAGAGACAGTTGCTTCAGACTCCATTGGAAGTATCGAACCCAAAGGGAGACCAAGTTTGGGGTGAAAGAGGGGCTGCTGGATTGGGCATTTATCGGGCTTGGGCCCAAGTGTGGGGGCTTATTTATTTGTTTTGGTCCAGGTTTATATCTGATATACCCAAACCCAGGAGGGGGATCAGAAGTGGTATGCCCATCACACTTAGAAGAGGTTGGTTGTTCTCTATCAGTAAAACGACGCGTTGATTGATTTGAAGTTTGAAATGAAGCAAGTGGCAACTGTTCGTTTCCTGACTCCTGGAATTCCTGGACTGCCTGTTCATCACGATCCGAGTCAGATTCCGAGTTCAAGGTGAGTTCTTCCTCCGAGTCCGAGTTCGAAACCCACTCATCCGGTTGCACAGGGTTCCCAAGGTTTATCGAGGCATCTAGATCTTCTATCACCCTGATTTTTACCAGTTTCTCATCAAATTGGACATTCAGAGTGTTGTTTATCATTTCCATTTGCGAAGTGAGTATGCAAAGTCTGCCAGCTGTGAGATGCATGTTGTTGGTGGATAAACATTCTTCCATTAACGATAGACCCCAGTGGCTTGCAATTCGTCTGAAGATATCTTTGTGCCAAGCTTCTATTGGGACGCCGAAGATATAGATCCATATGATTCTTCCTGGGTGATTTAGACAGTCAAACCATGGACCTAGCTACCTGCAAAAACAATTGCTTTAGCCATTCCGCTTTCCATTGCAAAAGTTCTTCCACCTTTTTTTCGGTTTTGCATTCGATAAGAACGCGCAACCCTCCAAGATACTTTATAACCAGATCACCAAGCCCTTCATTATAAAAAACGGTGACAATGTTGAGCAGCACTTTTAAAGAGTTGACATCTCCAATAATGCATGATTTAAGCCACTTTCATTCTACAGGTCTGGACTTGAAAACCATTATTGCTCCTGGTAACCAAGGGTCAGATGGACTTGTTTTTTTATGAAGTTGCTCTCTTATTCTCTTGTCGATGATTGGAGTAGTTGTGTTTTTCTTAACCCACATTCTCGTTCCCACTGCATGAGATCTTGGCTGGATGGGCCTTCCATGCATGTCCACTGGCCTGGTGAGTCTGTTTCCTCCCCGTCTGAAATTGTTTCTGATTATCTCCGCGGCGGCGCGCAAGATTTACCCTGAGTTTGTAAGAGTCCATCCATATTCCATCCAACTCTTTTTCCTTTTTTGTCTCATTGTATACACCTTTGAAACGGGCAAAAGAGAATCTTCGGCCGCCTTTTGTCATTTTCTTTGGAATGTACACATCAACGACCAAACCGAACTTGCCGAAGAGATCCCATAGATTTTTCTCAGAACACCATGCGGGATAGTTGCAGACAAAGAATGTGACGATCGACGGTGCTTGTAAAACCCTAGCTAAATCCTGATAATCAGTTCCTGCCCTACCGTTCTTCTCGCGATGGTAGCCCCTGTGAGACACTCTACTCTGTGGCTTCTCTCTGGTTGGAATGAGCCTCTCAAAACTCTCCCTTCCCACGGTGGTCACTCTCGCTCTACCCCTCTCGCCGGTCGCTCTCGCTCCCCCGCACATCCTAGAAAACTTTTTTTGGTCCCTAATAGATCCGCAGGTTAGCTTAAGCTTTTAAATATTACAGTCATTGATTAACAGAGTTAGTTTTTTTATTCCTTCTTATAACCCTTTGATCCTAGGATGGATCTTATTGAGAAAAAACGATTTGGGTGATAAACAACAAAAATTTAGTAGACCAATTTATAAATCTCGTAGGCTTAGAAAATCCGAAAAACTTAGAAAGAACTTACTTCTCGACTGAAATAAAGTTTTTTTGAAATTCTGGGGTAAAAGAAACAATAGCTTAAAAGTTTAGGAAAATAGAGGGAAAACACAGAATATTCCCTCATATTCTATTTTAGGACTGAAACGCTAACTTGGTAAAGAAAGAGGACTCGATTGTTAAAACGATCAAACTTTTAGGACTGTAACGTTAGTTCCATAAAATTTTAGGACTTAAACGTTAACTCGAATACTTACAGGATTATATCGTTATAAGTCTATATAACTTATAGGACTCTTTATGCATTTATCCTTGTGTGGGATAATGTTTTCAAAGAGTTTGGGATTTGTATCTTGATTATCTCACTCATTTGGGTTCCTTATTATGTCGTCACTGTCACTGTCACTGTCACTGGTACAAATCATTTGTTTTTCTTTTTTCGTGTCTCTTCTGTGTATTTTAATATAAATGATTAATGATGTTACATTTTTTATTAAAAAATTAATAGATCATTTAATATTGTTAATTATTTATAATAAAAATATGGAGGGGACACAAAAAAAAAGAAAAAAGAATATGAGATAATGTAAGAAGCAATGCATACAAGAACCACAACTCTAGATAATCCAACCAACTACTTTTTTCATTTTCAGTACAGATGCTTCTTACTTTTCCTGCTATGGTTGTATATTTATAAAGACAACCAACACATGTAATGAATGTGAGTGTTTTGTGTTTCCTTTTTTAATTTAATTTATTTTTTATGAAATTTCTAAAAAGTGAGTTCATCGAGATGAACTAACAACCAATTAAAAGCATTCATTATACCTTCTTGAGATTAACGATGATGGACAAAAAAACCTTAGACAAAGTTTGGGACGAACATCTCCATATAACAAAATAGAGTGAGGAAATAGAAACAAAAATCAACTAGCACCCAAAATGAATACGAGTGTTTTCGTGGGATCAACTAACAGCCAATTAAAATTAACCATGTCTCCTTGAGATAAATGAAAATCGACTAAACTCTCATACAAAGTTTGGGGGACGAATCTCTCGAGGTAACAAAATATAGAGTGGGCAAATAGAAACAACATCAACCAACACCTCAAAGGAATACTCGTGTTTTTGTAGTAGTTCTTCACTTAATCTATTTGAATAAATTGCTTCAGATTTATCTGAATTAAATCTATAATTAAAAACCAACTGTAGCAATTTTTTTTTTTTTTTTGTTTGAGTAAAGAAGATTGATTTTATTACCACAAAGAATAATAACATCAATCACAAATATAGAGTATCAGAAACAATTGAAATGCCACAAAAAGATCAACGATACTAGAGCGGGTTAGACACAAAAACAAAACTATAGTGTTTAGATAATTTACAAGAAAGTAAACGGGAGATCAGCAACACAAACAAGGAGATTCCTGAAACGCCAAACAGTAACAGTAGGCTACAAATTAAAGCACATAGTTGTCATGATATATAGTATGATATTGATCTTCAGGCATGTTCGCAACATAAAAAAAGGTCCAAACTGAGCACAACAATATTGATACAGGATGACAGTGCATAGGAGTGAAACGAGCCCAAGCACCGGATTTTCCAATAAACCACCAGCAACTCATCAATGCCGAAGAAAATAGGACAATAAACTGCAAACAAAGTCTACTAGAAACAAATATATAGAAAGGCAAATAATAATAATTGACCGAGGAGCTGGCCCTCTCAACTACCCGAACAATAGGCGGTGACCTCACTTGCCACCGCTGGGTTCGGAGTCCCCCGAACCCGGTAGAACGTCCTCAACTGCAGTACCACACTCCCAACCAACTTCTGCATCCCTGCGAACAAAACCTCTATCCGGTCCTACCCGAAATACAATCCAGGGAAATCGCATGCATAACCATAGAGACCAATATCCCCTCTCTACATGAACACCAATCAACAAAAGGGCCGAGAAAAACATGGACCGACCATCCCGCTCTGAGTGATTGGTCAGAGAATCAAAATCAAACCAGATCAGCACATCCCTGGTGCCGGCGAGGTCCGCTCCATCCCGGACAAACCCACAGTCGCCCCACAAATTCATTGGTTGACGAAGCCTCCCCCATAGCCATGAGAAGTCATTGCAGGGGTCGGAACAACGGTGAAAAACCGCTCGCAGACACAGACCAACCATAACAGCCCATCCGCAGTGGCACCGCGAGAGATCCAGCCTACCCAGCCCAAAACCAGAAGGCATCCAGGCGATGACAGACCGCAGAGGCCGATTGCTGGCCTGAGCAGCACCACCGTGAGGCAAACGTGCCTCTGAAATCTGCGGGAGGCTGCAGCGGATTGAAAACAAGAAACCCAGCCCGCAGTGAGGCCAACACGAAAGCATGACAACGGCGAGGAGCCGCAGCAAGCGAATAGAGAAGTCGAACCAGGCTGGAGCAGCATGATGCCGACGACGACATCAGAGGTCTAGCGGTGGCTATAAAATAGGAAAACACTAGGAGAGCTTCGCAAAACCATTGGGTATATACATGTTTATATACAGCAAAAAAAAAAAATAATAATGATTTTGTTATAAATCCACACCTATATTAATTGTCACACTTGTTTAAAGATAATTAAAGAAGGTCGAAGAAAGGATGGAATTTACATTTTTTTTATTTCTGCCCATTATGTTTAAGTTTACCATTTAGCTTTTCAGACTATTATTCTTAATATAATAAATTTATAAATTCAAATGACATGACCAATTTATTATTAAATTAATTAATTTTAGTGTACAATTTTAACCCTAATTTTTTAAAACTAATCTACAAAGCAACCATAAAATTAAAAAAGTTTCAAAATATATTGAGATAGATTAATTTGTAAAAAAAAAAAAATATTAATATAATTTATTTTTATTTTTTAAAAAGTTTAAGGTGAATTGGTTCTTAAATATAGTGATATATAATATACGTCACATTTTCGTCACACACATGGTGTCGTTGATGATTTTTTCTTTTCTTCGTCTTTTATTTGTTGTTCATTTTGTATATGATACTCCCTCCATTTTTTAAATATCATAGAATTTGAGTTTTATGTTTCAAATATTAATATTTAATTTAAATTATCATTAAGATAAATAATAAAAAAAAAATTAAAAAAATATATATTTAGAATTTTCATATTTTAAATTATAATATACATATAAATTATTAAATTTTATATATTTAAATATTAAAAAAATAAAATTATATATTAAATACTGTAAAAACAGTAAATAAAACCTATTATCATTAAAAAATGGAGATAATAGTTTACTAGTATTGCTCTTTTTGTTCTTTTAGATCTGTCTGTCTTTTTTTCACCTAGAAGTGCGATACTTCTTCTATCTTGATGCC
Source organism: Daphne laureola (assembly GCA_038382905.1). NCBI lineage: Eukaryota > Viridiplantae > Streptophyta > Magnoliopsida > Malvales > Thymelaeaceae > Daphne > Daphne laureola. The sequence goes on from JBBYHH010436416.1 coordinate 9,584, forward strand.
TATCATATTCGATGCATAGTCTGTGCAACATATGATGACATTTTTCTTCAAGATTTGCCGCTAGCTCTGTATGATTTAGATGTCTACTTATTGTATTTTTTTTTTTTTAAATGGATCTACTTATTGTATTTGGTAGGGGGTGTTACCTACATGCTTCATCTGTGACTACCCCATGTTGATTACTTCCATGCATTAGTGCATGTATAGTCCAACTGGGCTGGGTTGGAAGGCAACAGAACATTAGTTAGACTTTTTTTCTCACTTTTAAATATCATTTTGAAGTTTTTCATAATCTGCAGTTGTCTTCTTGATTTTTAAAAATCTGCAGTTAGTTCCTTGAAGTTTAGTAAAATCTTCAATTACCGTCATTGACCAGTTGTGTTTCTAATTGACTCTTAAAGATTTTAGTAGTAATTACACTAACTATACTAAAAAACAGTTAAGGGGCAGGTGGAAATCACCTGTGTCCCAATAGTATGGATTTGCCTATATTTTTACGGCCTGAACTCGTCCGTGTCATGGAAGTGACCAGACAACAACAACGACTAGCAGAGTGGCCGGTTGGTGAAGGAGAAATGAGAGAAGCAAAATATTGGGACTCGAGTGTTAGGATAAAAAATATTAGTGATAATAAGATTAGTTAACCCTATATATAATTCTTAAATCTCAACTATCTCAACTAACAACACAAATAGTTAAGCGGGGTAACTGAAGATTTTACTAAACCTCATGAGGTAATTCCAGGTTTCTAAAAACCAATGAGACAAACTGCAAATTATGATAAACCTCAAAGGGGGTATTTGTAAGTTTCCCACGGTCTAAATTTTGGTTATTAGACCTTGGTACTCCACAACATTTTTCCTTTTGTTGCCCTAGTTGATTTTGTTGGTCATTAAGGAATGAAGGGAAATGTGTCAAACTAGGCCTAAAACTTTAGTGTTTTTTTGCAAACTAGGCTTAAAACTTAGAATTTTTGTAAACAAAGTCTAAAACTCCTAAAGGTATACTTCTAGGCCTAAAACTTCTCAGAAGAGAATATTCCGTCCTCAAACTTCTAAGCTTATGTCTCTTTCACCCCAAAATTCCAAAAAAGTTGTATTTCCATCCAGAACCCACTTCTTTTACATTTTTTAAAGACTTCTAAGTCTACAGGACTCACATAGTGGTTTTCAAAATTTTATTGGTTGTCACCCAAGTCGCGTTTCTTCAGTAAGATCTAAGGGGCGGTAAGAAAGAGTAAAAGTCATTGACAGATAACAATTAAAATCTTGAAAATCAACTTTGTGGATCCATAGTTGAAATATTTAAAGGCTTAACCATAACTGCTTCTAAGAGATATGAACAAAAAGAATCGAAAGAAAAAGGAAGAGTAAAGAATACCCAAGGAATAATTATTCGAGACATAGAAAAGAGTTTAGGAAATTGGAATATTTCCAAGGTTAACAAATTCGATGTCTATCAAAAGAGGACTTTCGAATTAAGAACATCATATTCCATCAAGACGGTGGAAAGAACTGTCTCAATAATGGAAGACGATCATAAATTTGAACTATTATCCAATATACTTACATGTTGATAATCATTATAACTACCTACATGTTGGATTAGTTCAGATCGCCTTAAAACTATTAACCAGAAATGGGTTAAACACTTTTATTGTTATTGCCTTAAGAGATCACAGACATAACAAATTCATTGATTCCCTCTTAGGAATGGTAGAATCAAGTCTCTGTGATAGTCCAATATACTTCAATTGTCATCCAAACTTCACAGTTTCTCTAAAAGATCCACATATCATGAAAGTCTTAACTGCAAAAATTCTCACATCTGGCTTTGATATGTTACAAGGATCTCATAACTTAGCCCTTGTATACATGATATATTACAAGGTAATGACAACACAGATAGAGCCCAAAGCTCTAGAATTCG
>JBBYHH010436638.1:0-11510 GCA_038382905.1 Daphne laureola
TTTGAGTCACTGAATGCTTTGAGAGACCGGATACCCGTTCTTTTGGCCAACTCTAATCCTGATATGAAGGCTTCGTATTCGGCCACGTTATTCGTAACTGGGAAAGTGAACTTGATAGATCGGGTAACTTTCAAGCCTTCGGGCCCCTGAAGCACTAGACCAGCCCCTTGTTTCTCTTCTCCTGAGGCTTCATCTACATAAAGTGTCCATACCAGTTCATCCATGGTTTTGGGGGTTGTGTCTTTTGATTTGAAAGGTAGTTCTGCTATGAAATCGGCAAGTGTTTGTGCCTTGATGGCTTTCCTTGATTCGTATATAACATCATATTCTGATAACTCGATGCCCCATTTAGCCAATCTTCCCGAATGATTGATTTTTCTCAGAATGTCTTTGATCGGTGAGTTGGTTCGGACCATGATACTGTACCGGAGGAAGTAAGGTTTAAGCCTTCGGGCGGACAAAACGAGTGCGTAAATGACCTTTTCGAGCGTTGGGTACCGAATCTCCGCTCCATGTAGGGATTTACTCACATAATATATGGGTCATTGATGTCCTCGGTCATCCTCCTGCACTAAAACCAAACTCACAGCTTTATGGCCAACCGCAAGGTAAATGATCAGGGGCTTGCCTTCGGTTGGTTGTCTTAGTGTTGGCATCTTTTCCAGGTATGTTTTGATCCCTTCCCATGCATTCTGGCATTCGGTGCTCCATATGAAGTTGGCCCTCTAGGCAGCCTTCTATTCTTTGGTTAGCATCTCCCCTTTTTTGACCCCGATCCTTCCGGGTTCAGCTCCTTCCTTTATTAGTAATTTAAAGAAGGGTCTGCATTTGTCACCATACCTTGATATGAACCTGCTCAGGGCTGTTATTTGCCCGAGCATCCTTTGGATGTCTTTGATGGATGTAGGAGTTTTGGTGTTTCTGAGAGCTTCTATCTTTGCAGGGTTGGCATCTATGCCACGTTCGGATACCATGAATCCGAGGAACATTCCTTCTTTAACCCCGAACACACATTTGTCTGGATTGAGCCTCAGTTGATATTTCCGGAACCATTGAAAAACTTCTTCTATATCCCAGACTAGGTCATCCTCTTCCTTGCATTTGATAATGATGTTGTCCACATAGACTTCCAGATTGCGGCCAATTTGGTCCCTGAAGATCCGATCCATTAGCCTTTGGTACGTGGCACCGGCGTTTTTGAGCCCGAAGGGCATCCTTTTGTAGCAGTGAATACCGGAGTCACTGATGAAAGATGTTTTTTCTTCGTCTGCAGGGTTCATTCGGATTTGGTGATACCCGCTGTAGGCGTCCAGGAAACTAAGTCGTGCGTGCCCTGCAGTGGAATCCACAAGTCGGTCTATTGGCGGGGTCGGATATGAGTCCTTCGGGCAAGCATCATTTATGTTTGTGAAGTCGATGCACATGCGTAGCTTATCGCTGTCTTCCCTGGTGGCGACCACGGGGTTGCTTATCCATTCGGGATATGTAGCTTCTCTGATGACACCCGCATCAAGTAACTTGGAAATTTGTTCTTTGATGAAAGCTCGTTTGATGGGAGCGTTTGTACGCTTCTTTTGCTTTATCGGCCTCGCGTTCGGGTTCATGCAGAGATTATGTTGGATTATTTTCGGGTCGATCCCGGGCATGTCACTCGGCGAATAGGCAAACAGATCTTTATTGGACTGAAGCAGACTTACAACTTTTGATTTTCTTCCATCGGGAAGATTTCTTACTATCCGGGTTGACTTGTCTTCGGTTAGCATAACTTCTTTAGTGGCTAGGTCATCATTTTCTGCTGGTTCAGGATCGACAGCGTTCGGGTCCTCTATGTTCGAGTCGTAGCCTTTTAGGATCTTCTGGCTGATGGCCATTACATCTTTTCCCTCCTTTTGACTGATGTATATGGAAGCGTCGCCTTCATCTGTCTCGAACGTCACCGTCAGGTATTTGACATCGCTTCTCAAATGAATCGCCCCTTGGGTTTCTCGCCCGATTATGGCGTTGTACGTTGATGGAACATCGATGACCAACCATTTAATCATCAAGCTTGTGTATCTAATCTCCTCTTCTAGGCCTGAACCCATGAACATAGTTGGTAGCTCAATACATCCGAGGACAGACAGTTCCTCGGCTCCCACTCCGTATGTTGCGGTCTTGACCGGGGTAAGTTTGCTGGATTTAAGGTTTAGTCCCTTGAATGTCCTCCGGAATAGTATGTCTGTATTTGATCCGTCATCACAGAGGACTCTTTTGACATCCACAGTTCTGATTCTTACAGTGCTGATTAGGGGATCGTAGTGCGGGACCCTCACCTCTGTGTCATCGGCCCTTCTCACATTGTCCGATGGACTTCCATAGCTAAGGGATGCGACCTCTCTAGCCTTCTGTTTCCTTTCACTTGACCCGAGGGTTGTGGTGATGGTGCTGATTGTCCGAGTGGCCTGTCCAGGGGATTTTCTTCTTCCTCTTTTTTCTTGTTCGGGCTCTTGGTAGACGGCTTTGTCCTTCCCTCGGGATTGCTTATCCTCGGCTGAAGGCATTTTTAGGTATTCGGCTAGAGAGCCTTTCTTGATCAAATGTTCAATGTATCTTTTCAGCTGATAACATTGTTCGGTGTCGTGGCCGACGTCCCGATGAAATTGGAAGTACTTCCTTTCATCCAGCTTGGCTCCTTCGGGCATTGCCCTTGGCCAACTTATGTTCCCTTCCCTTTTGAGTGAAGCGAGTATGGTTGTTCGGGATCTAGTGAGGGGGGTCAGTGAGATAGGTTTTCTGAATTCTTTCCGGTGTTCCCTCCATCCATCTGTTCCTCGGGAGCTTTGGTTCCCTCTTCTTTCTTCCGTGCGGTACTCGCGACCATCCTTTTGTTCAGGCTTTGCTTCCCGCTGGGAAAGCAATTCTTGGGCTATCATGTGCTCGTGTGTCACCGAATACATTTCTTCGACCGAAGACGGGTTCTTTCGGGAAAGTTCGTAGGCAAGTCTTGAATTTGGCAGTAATGCTTTCACGAACGCCATGATGCGTATATTGTCAGTGAGGTCGGAGGCATGAACTACCTCTTTGTTGAATCTCTCCACAAACTCCTGAATGCCCTCATTCGGCCTTTGTTTGATATCGAACATCTGGATTGCTCTCTTTGCAGTCCTTTTACTCCCGATGAAGTGGGTCGTGAATTTGGTAGCGAGATCCCCGAAAGAATAAATCGAGTTCATTGGCAATGCGTTGTACCAATTGGAGGCCGGACCCCCGAGGGCTACCTCTAGACATTTGCACAAGGCAGTCTCGTTTGCGCCTTTAAGTTACATGGCCCTTTTGTACTTCCAAATGAATGCGTCCGGATCCCCCACACCATTGTACACTTCCAGTGGATGTGGGAGGTTGAATACTCTTGGCATCGAGCTTTCCCAGATCCTCCGTATGAATGGCCCATCTTCATTTGTCGCGTCCCATGGCTTCACTTCTGAAGTTCGTCGAGGGTTCCGTTCCAGGTCTTCTAACCTTCAGTTTAACTGTCTGATGACCTCATCCCTCGGGTCTTCCCTAGCCAAATGGTCATGCCTCGGAGATCTTTGTCGATTCCTTGGTGATCGGGATCTATATTCTCTTCTGCCTCTCGGGGAAGGGTCATTGATGAGCTCCAGGCTCAGAGTTCAGGACCTCTTGTGATGGGGGCCATAAATAAATCAGAAGGAGGTTGATATGTGCTGGGAGTGTTTCCGGCGCTGAGTTTGTTTCTCTTCAGCCATCACCATCCTGATAGTTCTTATCAAGGCAGCGTCGGAAGCGTTGGGTGCTGAAGCTTCTGCTTGTCTGAAGTTGCTTCTATCCAGAGTCGACTCAGCTCTGAGGTGAGCTAGCTATTGGGTCAAGCTGATAGAAGTACCATCGGTTGTACTCCTGGAGTATTCCTGATCTGAACCTTCAGTGAATGAGCCCTCAAGTGCAGGTTGTGTTTTCAGGGGACGGGATGCCCCGACCAACTATTGTTGATTGGCTTTCTCTAGAGGGTCATAGTCATTCCCATAGACGGTTCCATTTGGTGGTGGTCCGTCATTGTGGACCACCACGCCTTTAAGTCTCTGCTATCTTGTCTTGATCACGTTCAATTCCATCTCCATGATTTGCTGATTTGCCCTGCGTAACAAACAAAATCTATTGACCACGCCGGAGTTGTTCCTGGCGGAGGGTCCTTCGATGCTTAAGTCAGTAATTGGGTGAAGAGAAAGAGTCAAGATCTAGGACAGAGTGAATAGTTACCTTAACTCTTGGAATGATGTAAGCTTATATAGTCTTGTGTAATAGAGTGGCACATCCGTAATATTCTGAGGAGAAAGAGGCGGTTATGTGTCAGGTGACACGTGGAATATATGTCCTGGATGCATGTCCTTGGGTTTATAATGTACTGAGGGCATGCCTTCGGGTTGACCATATAGGTATTCGGGTATTATGCCCTCAGGTGTTTTGAATGGGTCCTCTTTCCTAGGCTTCTGACTCAAGCGTTCTTTGGATGCATGGGCCTTTTTAGGGCCTTGGATCCTTGGTTTGGGCCTATCAGCCATCAACTCTGATGCTTAAGTCAGTTCAAGGACTTAAGATGCGATAGTTATTAGGCTAGAGAGAATATCGTACCTTTGCTCTTAGATGAACTCCCTTATATACAGAGTTGTCTCCATAGTTTCCGTGGCCTCGTTCCCACGTCGTAGGGATGTTCCACATCGTGAAGGAGTGGAAGGTGTGCCTAAGGGGGAACGTGGGAGACGTGCCAGAGGAGAATGTGAGATTCATGGGAGTCGTGTGCGCGAGGGATGGCGTGGTCCACTTGCCCAGCCAAGAGAGCGCGAGTTGGGAGGGAGCGCAGTCACCGTGACCCCTATGCGGGGGCCATCTTCGTGCGTCCCTTGATGGCGTTGCTGGTGCCTCTGTGCGCGATAGCTGTCATGCGGTGCCTGCTGCGGCTCGTGCTTGGATAGTGTTGCGATGCCTGCTGCGGCGCATGCTTGGATGGTGTACCAAGCAGCCCCCCCGCAGGTGGAGTTGGGGCTGGGTCCTGAATTCTGCGTGGATTGTATGCGGGAGGCAATACGTGTCACTGGCCATTTAGCTCTCGAGATTTGCGACTGTCGGGGAGATGTCGACACGTGTACGGTCACGTGGCTGTGTCGGTTTGTTTTCATGATGTTTTGAATTTCAAAAACCAGATTGATTGTACCCGTTGCACTTCTACTCCCCACTTTGCGTCATTTGCTTCTCTCTTCCAGAAACAGTGGTGCTACCCTTTTTCTTTCGATGAACATTCTGGTTTCCGTTCCTCACTTCTCTGACCGATTTGCCTTTAAGACTTCTCCCAACAATCAGAACGAACAAGGTTAGTTAACCCGCGTGCCTCTTGCGAAATATTGTATAGTCTGTTTGTCAGGTGTTCGACGAAAAGCACTAGTAAACCTTTTATCGAGATTGCTTCTGTGTTTTCTGGTTTTGTTATTGATTATAGATAATGGCTCCCAAGGAAGCTCCATGCCCGGTCATTTCGGCGGTGGACCGCACTAGTCTAACTAAAGACAGGCTTTGTGCCGAACTGAGCAAGTACTCGTGGCCCGTCAACATTGTAGATTGTCGGTTAGCCCACGCCAATGTTCTCCGATCCGTTAATGTGCCGGTGACGGATGAGAATAAGGAGAAGGAAACGCTGGCACTTTTCCCGGTGTAACTGTTAGCGGGCTTGAGGATACATTTGCCCCGTACTGTGCAAGACCTGTGCACGTGGTGGCGCATTCCCCCTTCCCAACTAGGGCCCAACATCTTTGGGCAGATCTCAGCGTTCCGCATTTCTTGCAAAATAGCCAGTGTAGAAGCCTTCGCGGAGGTGTTCTTGCGCTTCTTCCTGCTGGACCTACGGACCGGTGGAATCCGGTTCCATGTTACTCCCATTAATGTGGGAAACAACTGCTCTATCCCTTTCCTGGTGCCGCTCCGCTTCTTCCATTATTGGCACAAGTATTTCTTCTTTATTGTGCGTCAACTAGCGTGGAGATTCCCTGTTGTTCCAAATGCGGGGCCTGTCCATGCGGAGGCCGCGAGGCCGGTCTTGCACCGTGAGAGCCCTAAGTGGTAGGCCCACGTCACCCTACTGACCTGGATGGATGACGTCTTTTCTCGCGAGGCGTGCAATGGGCTATTTCCTTTTGAGCTGGAGTCTCTGGACTACGTGGTGTTGCAATGGGCGGGGCTGAGCACTGCGCATCTGATAGATCCAGAGGTGCAGCCTCGGCATGAAGGGTGGTCTCTGGCGCAACGCAGGAACGTTGTTGACGCCCTCTTCGCAGCTCTCGAGGGTCCCAGGGATAAGTTTGTTGTACTTTTGCTGCTGTGCGCTTTTGATAGGCTTTGACTTGTTTATCCGTACAATTGGCTGTTGCAGATAACCCACCGCGGGACAACTCTACGCTGGACAAGTCCAAGGTGGCTACTCGTGCTGCGTTGAAGGTGCACTTAGACCGCGCGCAGGGGGAAGGGCCACCTGGTGCGACGAAGTCTCTGGGTGAGATATTGTCTCCCAAAAAGCTCGTAGCAAGCGATGGGGGTGCCTCCCCAGGTGGCGAATCCAAGCGGCGGAAGGTGGCGTCAATTGATGTCTTTGCTACGTAGGAGGTGGGTGCTCGCCAAGTCTTCCCTGGGAGACTGGTCTCCCCGCCAACGTTAATTGAGAATGTTGCGCACGTACCCATTTTTGCAAGGACATTTACCGCGGTGGCCTCAGGTGCTGGGGCCTTGACGACTTTTGAACAAACGCCCCCTGCTGCTATGCCTTCTGCCTCCGCTCTAAAGTCCCCTTCATCAAGGCCGTTAAAGGTTTCTGCTGCAACGCTCCTTATGGCTCGCCGCTTTGGTGGAGTAAAGGGCCCCAAAAGTGCGGGGGCGGCAGCTCCCATGAGTTTTGTTGGAACCACAAGTGCCATTGGCGGCGCGGGTGCGAAGGCTTGACCCTCAGTGGATCCCGCCCCCGAGGCCTCTGCTGAGGTGGTGGTAATTGGTACCCTAGAGGTACCGGCGGTTGCCTCTATTGATGCGGTCGTGGTGACCCCTGAGGTGACTACTGTTATGACAGGGCCTCCAGAGACGTCTGGCGTAGATGCTGCGCCTGCAGATTGGTCCTCTTTCACCAGTCCTGTACCCCCCGTTGGGGAGGGGTCTGGTTGGGGCAAGGCTGCAGCTGCTACGGCGGTAGCTGGCCCCAACTGCACCGCAGAGGGTGCTGCCCTAAGCACTGGTAAGTATTGCTTCACTCATCTTCGTTAGGATATGACTCGTTAACTGAATATCGCCTGGTATTCCTTAATTGCAGGCTCTGAAAGCTGGCATGTTAGGCGTCGCGATATTTTGGACATTTTGAATCCGAAATCCAAGCTTGCGGAGGCTGAAGTACTGTCCCATTACCTGGAGAAGAAAAGGCTCGAGTCCCGCACGGCCAGGGCAGTCATGGATCCAGCTTCCCTTCTGGAGGCGAGGGAGGCCGCTCGAGTTGAGTGCTTCGCCCGTAAAGGTCACGACCTTGTGAAAGCTTGGGACCCTGTCTTCCTCTTTGCAAACGATTCTTCACTGTTGATGGGGGGAGAGGAGACCTTGCTCTCCTGCCTTGAAGGGCTTCACACTCCCTTTGATCACGAGCTGCTGGAGAGGACTTTGGAATCCCCTGGGCACGGTTTTGGCAAGGCAGCTGTGTCGTAACTCAGGGTACGTGCTGACTTGTAAGTTAATGACGCTAGTTCGGTCCTGTTTTAATTTGAGTCATTGCAGGCTTCCATAAGAAGCTACGCGACGGCCGAAGAATTTGATGAATTCTTGAAGTACGCTAATACGCGCGATGGCGCTCAGGTGGCAGTGCTAAAGGATACCCGGGTTGCGCAGCTGGAGGAGTGGTGCAGCGTGCGCAACGAGGAAAAAGAGCTGTGAAAGCTACTTGACTTGCAAAGGAATGATCTGCTGACAAAGTTTAAGGAGTGACTCTCTCGGCAGGTGGGCGCGCTTAAGCATCAAGACATGGAAAAAGGAGTGCTGATTGAGGCGTTGGCTGGGATGCGCGCCACAGCAGCAGAGTTCCGTGTGCGCCTACAGGTAGAGGCCAACTTGGCTGTTAAATAGGCCCAGGACGTTGCCTTCACCGCGCAGGGTGCTGCAGACAGTGCTTCTCTGGGGCTCATGGATACGTCTGCTCGTGCCGACGCTACTTTGGCCGGGCTTGTCATGGTTGAGAGTCAATTAGAGCTCGCTCCTACTGCAGGCGAAGACTGCTCATCCCCTGCTACTGATCAGGTGTCTGTACCTGATAGAGTGACCAAAATAGGGGAGAAGGTGCTGGACCTTCATGCTCAGGCCGACATCGGTGCGCAGGGGTTCGAGGAGGGCTGGCTTCGCTACCGGTGGTAGGCAGAGAAGTTGTTCCCCCAACTAAGATTTGACTCGTTGGACGCATTTACCTGTGAGGAACCAGACGTAGATTCCCTCCTCTAGTGGGGTGAATCCAACTGCAAGTTAGCTCCCGTGGCTCCCTGTATAAGTAGAGAGAGGGATGGAGTCTCCAACTCTATGGATGACCCTCCCCAAGATAATGTATAAACTGTAGAATTATGAATGTACATGGGTTTACTTAATTGAGTAGTTTTCCTGTCTGCGTTTGGTTTTATTTCTCTGTTTCGTTGCGTGGGCACGAGCTTAAGTCTAGAATGTTTCCGCACTCGCTGGATCACGTTCATGTGTTGCTCCCGCAGAGGGTCCTGATAAGGCCTTAGGCTTTGCTCAAGCCTTTATGGCCGTTCTGACCGGTCAGGTGCAGAAGGCGCTTGGATTGTCATGAATTTCAGGGGCGACCGCTCTGGCTGATCAGGCACAGAGGGTATTTTCTTTATAATCTTCATTGGCTTTTGTTGTTGCATGCAGAGTAAAAATTAGCACATGCTTTTGTATTTATATGGGTAGAATAGTTACACATAGTAAGGATGCAAGTCATCTGAGTGATAGTTCCTTGGCTATATCCACCCATTGTGATCACTGAGCTCGTAGACGCCTGGATGAACTTGTCGATGTATGATGAATGGGCCATCCCAGGTTGCGTGAAGGACGCCCTGGCTCAGGTCACGGCTGGTTAACTCTGATCTTATCAAAGCCATGGCTCCCTTCTGTAGTTTCTTTATCTTGACCTTGGCATCACGCGATGAGTTGATGCGCAGCTTGAGTGCCGTCATGCAGAGCCGGACGCCTTCACAGAGCTCTTCGATGAGGTCAAGGTTTGCGCGAAGGCCCTTGTCGTTGTCAGGCAAGCTAAAGTTGAGCATCCGGATGGTAGGCAGGTCTGCCTCAATTGGTAGAAATGCTTCAGTTCTATAGACGAGGACGAAGGGTGTTTCCCCAGTTGGTGTGCGAGGAGTGGTGTGGTAGTCCCAGAGCACGCTGGGAAGCTCCTGGACCCAACCCCCCTTTACTCCATCAAGTCATTTTCTCAGTCCTTGTTTTAGAGTTCAGTTGGTGACTTCGACTTAGTCGTTCGACTATAGGTGCGCGACTGGCGCGTATAAAATTCTGATATTATTTTTGGCCACCCATTCCTGGACCTTTGTGCTTCCAAATTAGGTGCCATTATCCGTGATAATAGCGTGTGGGCTTCCGTATCTGCAAATTATATTTTTCCAAAGGAACGCAATGACCTTATCTGAGCTGATGGTTGTGAGGGGTTCCACTTCTACCCATTTGGTGAAGTAGTCCACTGCTACGATGCAAAAATGGAATTGGCCCAGCACTATTGGAAATGGTCGGGTTAAGTCAAGAGCCCACAGTGAGAACGGGATGGGGTAAGTGAGCGATGGCGAAGCCGTTGACGGTAACCGTTGGACTCTTGAATTGATCTGGCATTGATGAAACCTCTGTACCAGCATCTTTACCTGTCGTCGCAACGTAGGCTAATAGTAACCTTTCCATAACACCTTGTGTGTGAGGGCGTCAGCGCCAATGTGCGCGCCACATGTGCCTTTTTGGATTTCTTCCAACAATTGTTGCCCTTCCTCTGTGGTCAAACATCATTGCAAATGAGCTGAATATCCGTTGTGCCACAGGATGTCGTTGATGATGGCGAATCGGGTGGCCCGGCTGTGCGTTCTCCTTGTGTTGTCAGAATCAGCTGGCTCGCTCCCCTTCAGCTGTCTGATTATTGGTGTTCGGTAGTCTTGAGTTGCTGGGTCTTGTGTGCCCATGGTGCAAATGTGCGCTGTCGGGATGTCAATGGAGAGCTTCGCTAATGTTTCACAATCAGAATGTATCTGCCCCTTGGAGAGGGCGTCTACTTTTGCATTCACCGCGCGGTGGATGTTAACTAGGAGCACCTCCTCGAAGCCTTCCATTAGTAGCTTAACGAGCTTCAAGTATTTCGTTAATGTAGGATCTCGGCACTCTGAAGTTCCCTGGACCTGGTGGATCACCAACTGGTAATCACTATGGATTGTCAGTCGGTGAATGCCCACCTTTTTGGCCATCTTTAATCCTACCGTAAGGGCCTCATATTCTGTCACATTGTTAGTTACGGGGAACTGAAATGCCACCCTGAGGTGGGCCTCCATACCCAGGGGTCCCTGCAAGTATACGCCACCTCCTGGTAAACCATCTTTGGAGGTGCCATCCACATGCATGCTCCATTCAGGGGCTAGCGGCTCTCGCGATGATGGTTCATTGGGGCCAGGATCCTATTCACCATCGAACTCTGCGGTGAAATCCGCGAGGGCTTGCCCCTTGATAGCCTTGCGGGGTTCATATGTGATGTTGTATTCACTAAGCTCGATGCACCACTTTGCCAGGCGGTCGGAGTGTTCCGGGCGCTGCAATATGTCCTTCATTGGCAAGTCCGTGCGGATGGCCATTTCGTACGCTTGGAAGTATGGTTTCAGCTTGCGCGCGGCGTAAACTGGAGTTAAAATCACGTTTCTGCTGCCTGCAGCCTGTGGTTCATATAGTAGATTGGCCATTCCCTGCTATTCTCCTCCTTGATCAGTACTGAGGCGACGGTGGTGATTGTGGCTGATAAGTAAAGAACGAGACCTTCTCCTGGCTTTAGGGATTTGAGGGTCGGCAGGTCCTCCAAGTGTTGCCTAATGGTCTCATAGGGGTTCTGGCAGTCAACTGTCCATTCGCAAGCTTTTCACCTCTTGATTTACGTGAAGAACGGCGTACACTTATCTCTCAACTTTGAGATGAATCTACCCAGGGCCACTACCCTTCCCGCTAGGCATTGTATATCTTTCAACCCTTTGGGGGTTCTAGGGTTAGCGATGACCTCGATCTTTTTTGGGTTTGCCGTTATTCCCTTGCGTGAAATATGATCCCCAAGGAATTTACCCTCGCATATGCCAAACACGCACTTATTTGGGTTAAGCTTTATGTTGTATCTCTGCAAGTTGTTGAACGTTTCTTCCTGATCCTCAATGTGCGCGGTCGCTGCCATGCTGCGCACTACGATGTCATCGACATAT